>PVKA01006436.1:65300-83866 GCA_004027165.1 Ctenomys sociabilis
ATACAAACTTGAAATATTTTAATACCTCCAGATGTAGTATATAGGACATAGCAAAAAGCATAATTCAAAAGGCAAGAGAAGTTGCGTTATGCTCCTGGATGAACAATAAAGAGCTCTCAAAGTGATAGTTATGCAGGACTATAAAATATATTAGATGAGCCCTTATTTAAAAGGTCATTGAAGATTTCTATGAAATAGTACCAATCTTGTGTCAGGTTATATAGGTATTTTTTTTTTTCATATATATCCGTGTGTATGTGTGTCTAAAGAACAGGGAAGAAGCAATATAAAGTCAACAGAAAGTGGAAATATACTTTTTAAAGATTGTAATACTAGGAGAAGATATCATATGATGTCTTTTAGATAAATTGTAATTCAAAGATATAGTATAAATCTTAAAACAAGAATTAAGATTAAGCAATATTCAGAAAATTAAATACTAATTAATTAAAATTAAATGTTTCAAAACAATTGAACTAAGAAAAAGTTTCCATGATAGTAAAGAGGTACTAAGAATGAAACATAAGATAAATACTGGAATGACAAATAAATGACCTTCACTTTTGACAGTTTGGAGATAGGATATCGCACAAAGTTCTAGTGTGTTGTGAACGTGGATAATGCCCATGGCACTTAACTGGTGGCCAGGTGTCACTTGTGGGACTGAACTACAGCTATCTCCTTGAAATTCCCCCTGTACACCTATATGGAACCATGACCCATAGGGTGCAAGAGAAGTCCATTTGTAGAGTGTGCTGATGGAAATATTTTGCTACTATACACAAAAGGATAACTTTAAAAAAAAAAACAAAAAAGATCTTAAAAATGGTTTTAGGGCCAGGGAGATGGCTCAGTGGAATAAGCACTTCCCTGGCAAGCACAAGGGTCTGAGTTCAATCCCTGGTTCTGAAAAAAAAAAAAAAATAAAAGAATAACTAAATGACTACTATTGTATACCTCTTATTCTCCTGTGTTTAATTGTTTGCCCCATATGGTGGGTTCTTTCCATTCTCATTCATGGCATTGTGATCATTTTGCTCCCTCTCTAGAACATCATTTAGTAGTCTGTGTAGGCTTGGCTTTGTTACCATGAAATTCTTTAGTCGTTCTTTGTCATGGAAGTATTTTACTTCTCCATTATACTTGAAAGAGAGTTTCTCAGGGTATATCAATCTGGACTGGAATTTGTTTTCTTGCAAGACTTGAAGTACTTTGCTCCATGCTCTTCTTGCCTTGATGGTTTGTGAAGAGAAATCTGCCATTATTCTGATAAGTTTTCCTTTAAATGTGATCTGTTTCTTTTCTTTAGCAGCTTTTAGCATAGTGCTCCTGTGCTGAATTTCTGGGATCTTGATTATTATATGTCTGGGAATGTTTTTAATTGGGTTGATGTTATTTGGAGTTCTATGTGCTTTGGTTCCCTGAATTTCAGATTGTTGCCCCATATTTGGGAATGTCCTTGACTTAAGATCTCTCATTATAACAAAATATTTTAAAATCATTTTCATTATAGTATTACTATTATTATTATTATCATTATTATTATTTTGCAATACCTGTAGAGGCCTGGGCCTGATCTTTCAAAGTACTTTATAGAAAATTTGCTCCTGAAATAAGTGAAAGGTCAAAAGCAACTTTGTTTTTTGTTTTTATTATTAATTTTATTGGGAAACAAATAGCAATGAGACAGTTTCAAAACCGATTATTAGGACAGTTTCAATAATTAATACATTGCATATTGTTGTCTTCATAGTGGTTTTTCATAGTACAAGATACAGACATGATATCCTGTCCAAACATTATTAGTGCAAATCTTTCTTCTCAATGAATTAAGAGAAAGTAGCTATATATCTATCCTATTTTGTATACACAGATGCAAAATGGTCCTTCATTTTTATCCCCTTTTTTTGTTTAGTTTTGTCACAGATGGGTATTCCATTGCCATTTAAATATTATAGGTGCATGAATTCAGCAACATAGTTCAGTAGTCCACAACAGTAGTGGTTATCCATAGAACTGGCAATGTCAGAAGCTGTTGATTTGTGCCTTTTGTAGCTCAGCGTATTAATATGGCTTTCCTTTTTTTTTTTGGTGGAACCAGGTATTGAATTCAGTCTCCGGTGCTTGCCAGGCAAGTGCTTATTGCATGAGCCATTCCCTCGCCCTTGGCTTTACGTTTTTTTTTTTTTTTTTTTTGTATGAAACGGGGATTAAACTCAGGCCCTTGCGCTTGCCAGGGAAGTGCTTATTCTACTGAGCCATCTCCCTGGTCCTTAGCTTTAGTTTTTATACCTTGTTTTTATACTTTTCTGCTGGATGGTTAAGACCAAGATAAAGCAAGACCTATATAACAAGGAATGTAACTTTTGTATCTGATAAGGTCAGTCAGATCCCCTCAGGATTTACCCTGAAACCCGTAGCACATTTTGTTGAGCCTTTGTCAGTGTCTACCATGTGGATGAGTCAGGGACATTGCTTGACCAATTTGCTCTTTGTGAAAGCCTGAGAGAATGTCTTCCGTCCATGTGACTCTCCTTAGGCACGCTCTACAGCATTGATCACTTTCCTGTGCAGCCCCATATTCTCCTTAATCAGTAAATTTGGGACACAACTAAGTTCCATGATGTTACAGTACAGGTTCTCCTATGTCCTGAGTCTTCACTGACCTTGAAAGGCTAGGAGTAAACTGTTGGCTGTCCTTGTAGCCCTTCTTTTTTTCTAATTTTTGGCCTGCAAACTTAGGTTGTAACCCTCCAGAAGAGAACCTTAATGAGCTTAACCTCACTATCTGTCTTAATATCAAACATCTTAGACATAACATGGAACAGGTATTTTCCACCAAGTATTAATATGTAAAACTTTAAGTCCCTACAGAATATGAAGAAAAAAATAAATATTTTTAAAAATAGTAATAAACAATTACATGTTTTTACACAGAAATTTAGAAATCTAACCATATGCAGCATTGTAGCAGGACAGTTCTGTGACTTTTTTGTGTATGTCTTGTTTTCATTTATTACCCTTTTTTTTTTAAACAAATGTTTACTTGAGATACAGTATGGCAGTAATTGATACAAAAAGCAACTTTGCTAAAGATCTTTTTCTTATCTTCTTAAATGTTTGTTCAGGGGCCTGCTAAATAGCTCAGTAGATTAAAGGGCCTGCAAGCGGGCACAGTGGCCAGGGCTACCATCGCTGGGTCTGCCACGCTGGCCCCACCCCCAGAGTGTGCTGAGATAACAACTGAGACTGGGCATTCATCTGTAAGCCCAGCTCTTGGGAAGCTGTAAACAGGCAGATCACTCCAAGTCTGATCTAGTAGTGAAATCCTAACCCCCTGTAGTCCCTTCCCTAAGATACAAAAAACAAAAGTTTGCTCAGGTTTGTGCCTTATTTTATATACAAACATCAGAAGCTCAAAATTAAAATTTTATGTAAACCAAGTAAGAGTAATATAAATGTATAAAACTCATAATGTATATTTAAGGTAGCCATTATATAAATCATCTCATAAATTCTTTAAAGACAAATCTTTGTCTTTTTTTGTTTATTAACATATCCCTAAGAACTAGCATAGTTTTTAGCATATAGGGGGCCTTAATAAAGAAACAGCTGACCTTTGTAAAACTTCAAACATTATATTAAAATAGAGCATAGAATATGTGTCTTTCATCCAAATAATTAGTTTCTCTAGTCTCTTAAAATCAAAGAACAAACAATTTCCTTCTAGAGAAGTAAATATATCATTATAAGTTTGCTTTAAAAATAATTAAATAGGGCCAGGGAGATAGCTCAGTAGAATAAGCACTTCCCTGGCAAGTGCAAGGGCCTGAGTTCAATCCCTGGTTCTGCAAAAATAAATAAATAAAAATAAAAATAATTAAATAATACCATAAAGAATGAAAAAAAAAAAATAGAACGAGAGAAAATGTTTGAGACACACACAAATGACAAAGACAACTAAACTACATAAAGACCTCATTCCTGTCAATGAGGAAAACTGGCAAAATTTTCAAACACAATACATATAAAGGTAAATCCCAAAGACCAAAAAGCATATACAAAGTGCTCATAAGAAAAGTGAAAATTAGGGGCCAGGGAGATGGCTCAGTATAATAAGTGCTTTCTTGGCAAGCACAAGGGCCTGAGTTCAATCTCTGGTTCTGCCAAAAAAAGAAAACTGAAAATTGCCAAAAATTGTTAGTTCCATAATACTAAATATTAGGGAGGATGGGAATAACTCATACATTGCTTTTGAGAAGGCAGACAGATCCAATACATTCAGAAAATGGGGTTTGTATCTAGGTGTCCCACCATAGCACCATTCAGTGATAGGAGGAGCTTTTAGGAGGTGGCAGGATCAGCGTGTGTGATGCTGGGATTAAGCATGTGGTGCAGGGAATGACCTGTGACACACTGCTAGCATTAAGTGTGAGTGCTCCCTGTCCTCAGGCCAGCAGCCTGAGTGGCACGTAGGCAACACACCTGTGTCACCAGTCGCTGCTCTGCTGCTCTCTGCCTGCTCTGAGCTGTTTCTCTTCACCCCTGCCCTTCTGCCATGCCACCCCACCTCAGTCCAGCCAGATAGGACCTGAAACCTCTACTGGGAGCCACAATTAACCTTGCTTTCTTTCTCCATGGGTACTGGGCATTTTTGCCTCAGCAGTGCAAAAAGTAACTAAGATAGATATTTTGGTATTGTTCCCTAGAGTGGGACATATTGTATTTTTTTTTTTTTTGGCCATGCATACTATAGAAATTTATTAGCATAGCAGCACCATTTATAATATGCTCAAAATGGAAACTATCTAATTATCAGTAGAAGGGCTTTAAAAATAATGGCACAGTCCTTTTGTGGAATTCTTCACAGCATTGGACAAACAGCAAACAGTTATCATAGGCTTCTGTCATAATTTCAGTGGAGATGGATCATTTTAGCGGATAGTTCCTTGAGTAATTAAAAAATGTCTCAGTTTAAGGGCTGGCCAAATAGCTCAGTGGATTAAAGCACCTGCAAGCAGGCCCAGGGGCTGGGTGTTCATTGGGCCTGCCTTACCCACCCTGACTCAGGGGCACAATGAAACAGCCCTCGAGACTGGATGTGGTGGTGCATGCCTGTAATCCCAGCTGTTGAGAGGCTATAAACAGGCAAATCACTACAAGTCTGATTTAGTAGTGAGACCCTGAACACCCTGTAGACCCTTCCCTAAAATACAAAAAAAAAAAAAGAAAGAAAGAAAAAAAGAAATGTCTTAGTTTAATGCCTGGATAGTCTCCATCTAGATGCCATTGGACGAGATTTCAGGGGGGTACAGGGGAGAGGTACACTGACAGGAGGAGGATGAGATCAGAGCAACATTAAACACCGGCAGGAGACCTGTGGCACTGGGAATAGAGTGGGCATATTGATCGGTGGTTCCACAACCTCTCCTTGAGGTCCTTATGTGGGGACTTCCAAGCCTGGCTGTGGGCCAGGAGAACAAGTATGTGGCGAGGGTCCTCCAGCATATGGATAGAAAGAGGCTAGACAAACTAAGGCACTGCAGAGGCCGGAGCTGGGGGAGATGCACATGGCTGCCTGTCTGTGGCTTGGGGTCACTGTAGCTGCTCGTGCTGCTGCTGCTGCTGCTGCTGCTGAGCACGTGCACTTGTTCTGGTGCTCTACTCAGGGCGAGTGTACATCTGCTACCTCATTTTGCCACAGTGTTTCTGTAACTCCTGTTACTGTCTTCTATTACAGATGCTGTTTTCATCTCTTGCTTCTTGCAAAGACCTCTGGCTCTCAGTTGACACATCTGAGAAAAGGCCTTCTACCTCACAGAGCTGTGCATTGCCGAGGTGTTTATAGCCTTCCCTACTGTTTTTGCTGCCTTTTGCTCTTGGTTTGTTCTCAAGAAGCATTCTGAATGGGTTTGATAAACACAAAGACAAATGAGATTTAGGGTGTTCATGTGAAAGAGGGTGAAGATAGTTTGCGGATGTGAAAATGTAATCTAACCTAGTTCTACCATTTTTGTAGGGATTCTGTGACCAAGTTCCTAAATTTTCCTGGAAATTGTGTCCTTACTTTTTTTTCTTTTTAAAATCAGTCTTTTTCTTCTTTCTTTCTTTGGTACAATGTCTCCCTACTAAGCTTGGACTCGTAGTGATCCTCCTGTCCCAGCCTCCCTGGCACTGAGATTATAGGAGTGCACCACCATGCCCAGTTTGCCTCCCATGCCCAGTTTCAGGCAGGCCAGTAACATGCAGTACCAGGAATCAAACATGGTTCCTTGCATTGGCCAGACAGGTGTCTAGACAGTGGAGCTCTCTCTCTAGCCCCAGGCCCATATCTTTAAAGTCGGGGTAATACTAATAGTTCAGACAGTCACTCAGATGATTTGGGAGGATAGAATTAAAAACTCCCTTTATAGACTCTATAAAAAAAGTCAAGCATTTCACTACTGGTTCTAAGGACAGCATCCTCCAAGTTAGGGTTGCATATAGATTGCCTGAAAAGCACTTTTCAGAGCACTGAAGGGACAGCTCCTGCACAGATTACTTTGTTCCCCTAGTTCTCAAATTTTCATTCTGTGGCCCATAAATCTACACTCTGTAAGATAACAGATGATTTTGATGCAGATGGGCCTTATATTTGACTTTGAGAAAAATTCAGGCTCATTTGGGGGTAATATTAACTATTTCACATGGAAAAGTTATTCAAAAAAGCATTTATTATCTTTAAATAAAGAGGGAGGATATTAACTTTGAGTACCGATTTATGGATGCTGAAGAACTTCTCTGGGAAGACTGGAATTCTTTGGAGGGGCAGAACAAACAATTTGAATAATTATTTGAAGAATAAGAAGAAAAGAGAAAGATTTTCCTGCTTTTCTGTGTTAGGCTCTAGTGTGTTTATGCAGTATTATCAAAAAATGCGTGTTTCAGTTTAAACATTTATTTCAGGAAAAGCCATATTGCCCACTGACTGCTCTCCGAGTACTCTCATTTTGAACCCACACATCCCGTCATTCTTGCCACTTTCTGAAGCAGTCCTGGAGGTCCTCTTTCATGAATGTTTTTCATGTCACTGTTGAGGCTACCCTGATGTCCCAAATCCATTCAAAATGTTTATATTTTGTGACTTTGGGAAGAACCAGAAGCCACTGGTGCCAGGTCCAGTGGAGAAGGTGAATGAGAACACATTGCCATGTTTTTACAAGCCCGCCTCCCCACGGGATGGCACTCAGCAATTGCTTTCGCTGTGTTTTTTTCATACCTTCTAACAGTGCTTCCTGAACTGCTTCAGAAAGTGCTAAGAACCATAAATGTGTTCAAAACAAGGAGATTCGTTACTGTAAAAAAAATAGTTTAAAAGCGTAAAAAAACATAGTTTAAAAGCATAAAAAAACACCTTTTTATGGCCAGCCCTTGTATGTACAATATGTATGAGCGTATATGTTTCATGCACTCATCAGTAACGTCATTTGTATATTTTTGCACTGAGTGCTGCTCTTCAAATTCAACATGAGCACTTTAAGTACTTAGGAAAATAGTCTTCTGTTCATCATAGATTTTGTAAATATTTTTGTAGATTGATGTCTTTTTCAGTATATGTGTTCCTTGTTATATAAATCTATGGCCAATGTTTCATTATTTTCCTTGTGTCACACTTTGGAAAGCCTATCTGACTCCGCTTATTAAAAAAACAAATTCCCAAGTTTTTTTTCTGGGGCATTCATGGCCGGAGGACATGTCTTCCTGTGGATATTTTGGCACATACAATAGGGACCTTAATAAATATTGTTCTTTCTCTTTCTTGCTACAGTGTATAAATATCTGAACTGGTTCCTTTATTTATGTTAACTTTTAAAAATCTTATCACCTCATCAGTATTATTGTCTGTACTTCACTATAAGGCTTAGTGAAGTCTCATAATCTGCTTTACCTCTGAAATAATTGAAGTAGCATCAGTCAGACTCATCTGTTTTTTTGAAAGGTAGAGGATAGCTCAGGACAACTGTATGAACTATGTTGTTTTGGAAAATATTTCTGGAATTGAATAGTTTGAATTGGTCAGGATTCCATCAAGGAAGACAACCACATAATATTCTGAATAGGGAATGGCTGAGATAGAGCACTCAAGGAACAAACTCCTAGCTCCGCCCTTTGCTGCTGGTGCCCAGAGCCAGGGCTCAGAGAGGCCGCACCCGCACGCAGTTCACAGAACCACAGAAAGCCCATAGTGGTGCAGCACTGTGGAACCTGCTGAAAACCTGCTCTCTAGTGTGAGAAGAGTGATATTTGTCGGGAGGTGCCTCGCTCTCCTATGAAACACCCCCAAAATCTCCCCAACAGAAGCTTCTGGCTACTGGGTGCTGCTGCCCACTGTGCAGTGGAGGAGCCGGCACTGGAGCAGTTGCACACAAGGCAGGGGGCAGCTGTTGACCTCCGGGAGCTCCTGGCTGTCATGCACTGCAGAAGCAAATGCTGCAGAAGCCACCCACCTTCACAGCAGGGGCTCTCCCAGTCAGCACAGCAGGACCAGGAAGCAAAATATTATTATTGTAGCATCTCTACAGAATTTTTTTACTAATAAAACTTCGTTCCAGATAGAAAAAAAATATTTAAAGGGCCCCAGCTTAATTCCTAAGAACTATCTGAGAGGGTAAATTTGAAGCTGAGGGGCAATTAATAGACAGTAGGTACACATTTGCATTCGTTCACTTTTATTGAGTAATAAAAATATTTAAAGCTGTATACCTGCATTTATTTTGAGTTCAGTTTGTGTGCTTTTCATAAATTTAGCTATTGTATTGTCATATTTATAGGTTAATTTGTCTGTTATTAATGCTTTGATTTTCTGTGGCTGGTTATATACATTTTATTTTTAATTAATAAGGACTTTTGCATGTTGTTTATTTGTGTTCTATAAATATTTATTTTTACTATATTGCACTCAGAGTATGCATTTACTAGTGGTACTACAAGGCATCTATTAATATTTCCTTTACTGTATTTTGTAAAATACTCCGTAGAAGTTTGAAAACATTCTATAAAGTCTATATGGTAAAAGCTTGATACACACACTAAGATTTCAAATTATATGGGGCATGAATGTCAATTAGGGTAACCACTCTGGAAATTGGCATGGAGAGTCCTCAGAAACTAAAATTAGAAATTTTACTTGACCTAGTTACTCCCTCTCTAGATGTCTTCCCCAAAATGTTAAAGATGTCACATTACAGTGACATATGCATATCCATCATTATAGCTGCACAATTCATAATAGCAGCATGATTCACAATAACTAATCTTTCGCCATCAGAAGATAAACAGATTTTTTAAATTTCTTTTGGCTTTTTGAGACAGGGTCTCTGGAGCAAATCAGGATGGCTTTCAGCTCACTTTGTAGCCCAGGCTGTTCTCAAACTTGCAACTATCCTCCTGCCTCAGTCTCTGGAGTGATAAGATTACAGGCATGTGCTACCACTCCAGGCTTGATAGACAGATTTTAAAATGAGGTTTTTATACACAAGTGAGTACTTCTCTGCCATCAAGAAAGATAAACTTGGGCAAGGGAGATAGCTCAGTGGCATACTGCCTGCCTCGCAAGCCCAAAGCCCTGAGTTCAACTCCCCATGGCAAAAAAAAAGAGAGATAAACTTGAATTATTTGCTGGAAATGGATGTCCCTTGAGTTCATAATGTTTGTTAAGTGAAATAAATCAGATACATAAGCTTAAATAATTCATGCTTTTTCTTACATGAGAAATGCAAATTATAAATAAAGAACAAAATAAAATATAAACAATGGCCCATAGATCTTTTTGGAAGGAAAGGGGAAAGGATGGAAGAGCAGGTAGCAAATGAATTAAGATGTGTTCTGTGTGTGTCCACCTCCGCAGGAGGAATGTAAACATTATGTACTAATACAAACATATACAAATACAAAATCAAAATGGAGATCAAAATTGCACAAGGTAGATTTCTGATTTGTGTCTAGTTGTCCTCCCAAAGCATCATGCAATCACAAGGCAGCTTCTGGAGTTTGTGTTTAGTTTTTTAAAAAATAATCTTATTGAGAAACAAATAGCAATGAGACAGTTTCAAAACCGATTAGTAGGAGAGTTTCAATAATTAATACATTGAATATTGTTGTCTTAGTGGTTATTCATTGTATAAGATGCAGACATGATATCCTATCCACAAACACTATTAGAACAAATCTTTCTGTTCATTGAATTAAGAGAATGTAGCTGTATATCTATCCTATTTTGTATATACAGATACAAAACGGTTGTTCATTTGTGTCCCTTTTTTGTGTTTAGTTTTGTCAGAGAAGGGTATTCCATTGTCACTTAAGTGTAAGGGTATTGCATTGTCATTTAAGTGTTATAGGTGCGAGAATCCAGGGTCTGAGTTCAATCCTCGGTTTTGCCAAGAAAAAAAAAAAAAAATCCAATAGAGTTCTCTGCTACCTAGCCTCTGTCCCCTTCTTACATTGTGTGCAAATTACCCACCCCTCCAGGTCTGGAGTGTAGCACTCACACCTGTAATCTCAACACTGGATCAAGAATTAAACACAGTAGTCCATATCCAGTGCTGAAATTGCAGGTGTGAGTGCTACACCCTGGCACGGGGGGGTGGGGGGGTGGGAGGTGGGGGGTGGGTAATTTGCATTACAGTGTGAGAAGGAGAGAGAGGCTGGGTAGCAGTGGAGCTGTTGCTTCTCTCCTGTTCTCCTGCTCTTTGCCGCTTCCATGAACTGCTTCTCTGTGCCATGTGCCACTCTGTCTTGGGGCCAGCTGAGTATGGACTGAGACTTCCACTAACTGTGAGCTTAATAATCCCTTGCTTCCTTAATTTTGAGTGTCAGGTGTTTGTTCTAGCAACAAGAGAAGAGTAACTGAGACAGTAGATTAATATCTGATGTTTTAAATCTCTGCTATGTTTTTCTGTAAATTTTATTGTGCATCTTTTTATATTATATTTTCAGAAAGTCCTCATTAATACACCTTGGAAGACTATATTCCAGTTTCTTTAAGTATAGCAAAGTTTATTAAGGGTAGGCAAAGAAGCAGGCTCTGAAGAGCAAGTCTGAGCCAAATAAAAGTAGGAAAAGAAATACAACCTACAGCATGAGGGTGACCACCATGCAAGAAAAAGCAGTGCTCCAAATGGTATTTAAAAGTTAATACCCTAACACATTGTTTATACTATTTGAAATAGGCTACAACATATGTTAGAAAAAAAAATGCGTGGAAGGAATTATGCAAGATTAGCAAGAATGTTGATAATTTCCAAAGTTGGATGGTGATGCATTATTGCTGCATATGCTTGAAATTTTCCATAACAAAGATATTTGTAAAAATGTCTATAATCATTTATTAATTTACCCTTTGTAGGATATTTTATCTCCTAACAGTTTCAACTAATTATGAATTAATGAAATTATCTTAACTTTGTATGTTCTCTTTAAGAAAATACTTTTAGGATCTTTGCAATTTTTGTAGACCACGCCAATGGCTATTTAGACACTATTTGTGTGCAGTGCTGTGGAGGGTGTGTGTGTCTGGAAGACTCCAGAACTGGCCAGAAGTGAGGTGCAGTGTTCTGCTCCTGCAGCAGCAGTTTCCTCACTGTGAACGTGCATGGCAGGGAGCACAGGAGTTGAGGCTTGTAACTCAATTGTCCATCATGGACTAATTACACCAGGGATATCTGAACGAGCTTGGAAATGATCCATATGCCATGCATGGAACCTGTGTCACAGGACATGGCCACATTTGAGAGGCTCAGAGAAGAAGAATCATCACCCTCACATAAACTGTGTAATAATAAATTTAATTACATATCTCCATGGTGGTATAAAGCAATAGGTACACAGTATAGCTCCAAGCATACTTTCAATAGTTTTTTTTCTATTGAAAGTCACCTGAATTAAATTAACTTTATTTCTTCTGTTACAGACTAGCACTCCAACAGATGCAATTGCTGTTATACTTATTTTAATTATAATTTAGCCCTATAGTTTTAAAATTAGTTGTGTACACACACATACATATATACACACACACATGCTCTGAATTATGCTTCATATATGTCAGATACTTTTGCATTGTCATTTCATTTTGTTCTTTTGGACTTAACATAAATTCTGCTAACAATCCACTAAAACTGATTTTATGATTCACTAAGATGTCAATGTTTGAAAAAGTGGCCATACAAAAAAAAAAAAAAGAAAAAGTGGCCATACAAATATTTTTTTCATTTTGAGTTACAGAAGATACATCTGAAAACAACATGTTTTCTAATTCTTTTTCCTTAGTGAATTAATCTTTTTTAGTACTGCTCTTTTTTTTACTCTTGAAATTAATTTAATTTTCCAAGTAATTTGCATGTTGTTTTGGTTTAAAGTAATTTGCATGTTGCTTTGGTTTTAAGTAATTTGATGTGTTTTCTGTATTCAGGAATATTTTCTTCTAGTTATACAAATACGAATCAACATTCTTATCCTTTGTTCCTTGTTTCAGGTCTTTGACTTTCTCTAAGATCTGAGAGAGTTTCTTAAAAAACTGTTTAAATCCCTGGTTCTTTTTCTGTTAGACACTAATAGGTTTTTCACTAATATGCCATGTTTTAATATTTGATTATTATTTTTGAATATATAAAAGCTGTTTATTCCATCCAATTGTACACATACACATATACACATATATGTATATATATTATATATATATATACATATGTCAATATATACTTGCAGAATACATAGCTGATAAACATAAAGAATCTTTATCCAGAATCTATAAAGTATTCAAAATATAAAGATAAGTTTTAAAATGGGCCAATAATTTGAACAATCAAAAAGATATGCAGAACCAAAACAAATACATGAAAAACTTTTCCATATCATTATCCATAGGAAATATGAATTGAAACTCAAATGAGATATTACTGAACATCTCTGGAATTGCTATGCTCATAGAGACTCACCATACCAAGGATTGGCAAAATTATGGGCAGCCGAACTCTTCTCAATTGTTGATGAAAAACCATTTGGCAGGTTTTTTCTTTGTTTTTTGTTTTTTTTTTTTGGTGGAACTGGAGATTGAACTCAGGGCCTTGAGCTGTCAGGAAGTGCTTATTCCATTGAGCCATCTCCCTGGCGCTTTGGCAGTATTTTTTTTTATAAAGTTCATTATACACTTGTGACCCAACAGTACTACTCTTGTGTATCTAATCAAGGGAAATGAAAAGTATGTTCCTAAAAAGACTTATGCCAAAATGTTTATAAAAGATTTATTCATGAAAGTGTCAGCTAGAAACAACTCAAAAATGTCCATCAACTGGTATATGGGTGAACAAATTACAGTGTATTCATACAACAAAATAGAAGAAACTACTTATTTATGCAAAAAATGGATGAAACTCAAAAGCATTATTCTACAAGAAAGAAGCCAAATATAGAAGTATCTATACTGTGATGAGAGAAAAATTATAGAGATAGGAAGATGATAAATGGCTTATGGGGGTCTGGATATGGCGGGTTGAATACACAGAGATAGAGGTAAGAGTTTGGGGTGATAAACATGTTCTTCATCACGCTGGTGATTTTATTACTGTGTATATCTGTCAAATTTCATGGCAATGAACACAAAAATAAGACTGAGCTCTATGAAAAATATAACTTAATAAACTTGACTTAAAAGACATAGTGATAGTTGCTCTTCATCTATTAAATTTTTTTTCTGACTTCCAGATGTACTCATTTAATAGCATCAATGTTCGTTTTACCTTTATAGGACTATAAGCTAGGATGTTGTTTGTTTCTTGAATGAATTTTCTTGCTGGAATATTTATCACAATCTTTTTTTATTTTTTTTTTGGCAGAACCGGGAATTGAACTCAGGCCCTTATTCTACTGAGCCATCTCTCTAGCCCCTATCACAATCTTTTAGAATATCACTCTTAAAGGGTTTTTGTCCAGGACATAGTATTTCTGATTAAAAATATATTATTAAACATTTGAACTTGTTAATTGGAAGAATTTTCCATTTTCTGCAATTCTATTTGGAAGACTGAGCATTCAAGCATTCAAGTTACGTCTGTAACCCCAGCACTGGGGATGCCGAGGTAGGAGGATCACTGTAAATTCGAGACCAGACTGGGTTACAAAGTTAGCTCAAGCCAGCCTGAACTGCATAGCAAGATCCTGTCTCAGAGAGAGAGAGAGAGAGAGAGAGAGAGAGAGAGAGAGACAGACAGAGAGAGAGAGCGTTCAGTTGACTTTGCAGTTATAGTTTTTGGGGAGCTGTTCTTTATTATGCAGTTATTTATTAGCCACATTTTGAAGCTTTTCTTCTTTTATTTTTAATTTTTATTTTTGGCATGTGGAGGCCAGAACCAGTCCTACCTAGGGGCAGTTGTTACCATATTGAGTGAAATGAGCATAATGAGTGGGCACATTCATAAGCAGAATCTATAACTACTGTCCCAAACCAACCAATCTTCACTGCCAAGCTAGGTGTGCATAGTGGCCTAGAGAGGTCTGTGGAGACCCGGAAGAAGCAGTCTTGTCTGAATGAAGTGCCTTCTGCTCAGCTCTGGTCCATGGTTGCCATGTGGATATGTGTAATCAGCACTGTCATGGAGAGCTTCAGGTTTGAGAGAAGCCTGGGATTTTATACCAGGAAATTTTATACCAAGTTTCCTGACCTTTTATGCATTGAAAAATAGTGTAAAATTTTGACAATATTCTGTAGACCAAAAATGTGTGATTTTAACAAAATTAATTTATGTCCTACCAGTTGGTGACCTTTAACCAAAGAATTGTTCAAGGTCGAGTCACATATTCAGAAGAGAAGATGATCAGTGAAGGGTATTCATTGATAATCTAGATCAAGTTCATGAAACTAACCTAGTGGCTTATTAAAGAAGACGGCTATTTTTCACCATACACAAACGGCTTCTAAAATCAGTATATGTTAATAATAATTGTGTCCTTGATATATAGACTGCTCTTCATCTTGCATAATAACAACACATTCTAGATGGGAGAGATACCAGTTCCTTTAACAGACCTAAGCCTTAGACCCAGGCCAACACCATTCATCAGCTAGTGTTTATTTATTTATTTATTTATTTATTAGTATAGGGTCTACGGGTACAAGGTCTACAGAGTCTCACTGTGTAGATCGGACTCAGAGTGATTCTCCTGTTTTCAGCTTCCTAAGTGCTGGAATTACAGGCGAGCATCACCATACCCAGTCTCAATTGCAGCCTCAGTGTGCCCCAGGGGAGGGGCTGGCACAGTAAGAAGGGGATCTAACTTGGCTGCTGTGCTCTACCTAAGCAGGCGCGTTAGTCTGCTGAGCTACTTGGCTGGCCCTAGCTAGTGTTCTTGAACAAATTGGAGCATGGTTACAGGCTAGCTACTTTTGCTGGAGCTGTAGGAGATGTTAGAGTTAAACCTTCCTTCCTTCCTTTCTTTCTCCCTTCCTGCTTCCCTTCCTCCCTCCCTCCCTCCCTCCCTCCCTCCCTTCCTCCCTCCCAGTAGTTAGTGCATAAATATCACATTCTCATTATCCATTCATCAGTGGATAAAGCTATTATAAACTATGCTGCTATAAATGTAATATGCAGGTATGATATAATATGATGTCTTTAACTCTATTAGGAAGATAATTATGAGGGTATATCTGAGTCAAATAGAATTTCTAGTTTTAGCTTTTCAAGGAGTCCCTGTATTGATTTACAAAGCAGTTTTACTAGTTTACATTCCCACCAGCAATGTAGAAGGGTTTGTTTGCCTCACCAGCCTTGGTTATTATTTGTCTGGTACTCGGTAGATGTTTTAATTCAATATTCAATTCAACTTCTGTTCATCTTGTTCTTATTAATATTAGTGGTAGCATCAGCATTATGATCCTGAGAGGATGTGGATTAAAGTGATGCTTTCAAAAGTGGCAGGGAGGTGGTGGAGCCAATTTATTTGTACCTTTCTACACGCTTTGTGTGGAAGTAGTTCAAAGGCACAGGGGAAATTTCCACAACTATTGTTAATATATTAGATCTAAGAAAGCAGGTCCATTTACTCTAGGATTTATAATAAACTCAGTTGTCACAGGTGCCAGTAAAGCTATGACTTTGGCTGACTGAGTCAGAAGTTTGAATCAGCTTTATAGCATCAGAATTCTCTCAATCCCAAGTATTAGAAAACCAAAATCATCTAAGGGCATACCACCTTGAATGTGCCCAATCTCATCTGATCTTGGAAGCTAAGCAGAATCAGGCCTGGTTAGTACTTGGATAGGAGAAAACCAAAATCAGGCTTAAGGAAAAAGAGAATGTATGTACTTAAAGATTCAGCAGTAGATATGTTAGTTCAAATGCTTTTGGATCAAGGTACTCAAAAAGTTCTCAAAAAGCTGTTTTTTTGTTATTGCTTTTCAGGTTTCTTCTTTTTGCTGCACTGACTTTACTCTTGGCCAGATGCTTCCTTAATGTTGGCCTCTGGCGGCTTCAGCTGCAAATCCAAAAGGAAGAGGAAGTCTCTCCTGCCAAGTTCCAAGACACTTCTTGGATCTGGCTCTCTTTGACTCACATGGTACTTTATACTGGATCCAGTGGTTCTAGCCAAGGGGATAAATTGCTGTGACCAACCAGAGTCTTGAGAACCATAGGAATGAGACAATACAGGATTACTAATGAAAACCAGGGTGATGCTAAAAGTAGTAGGGAAATTCGAGAGTGGGAAAGGATGTCAGTGTATATAATCAGAAAATATCTACTATAGATAGGTAGTAATAGTTGAGAACCAGACAAAGCATTAGAAGGCCTTGTAGATATCAAGTCCCACAGATCCATATAATGTGGACAGTTGTAAGAGGCTAAAATCCAAACATGAGACTACAGACTTTTGAGCAGTAGTAAAATGAATTAAAACTCCAATGATTTCATGTTCTTTGCTGGTTCAGTGTGTGCAGGAATGATCTAGGCAGGAGCACCCTCCTGCAACAAGGAGGAAACAACCTAGAGTAAGGAACTAGCTGAACTAATGGGTATTATTTCATTTTGTTTAAAAAAAAAAAAAAAAAAAAAAGAAAAGAAAAATCCTCCAGTAGCCTTGGGGTAAGCAGTAGTATTCCATGAGTAGACACGAAGAAACAAAGGTTATGTAGTCCGGAAGTGATAGAAAACACAATTATGTCTTCTTTTTTCTTCTTCTTTTTTGAGACAGGGTCTTACCCTGCAGTTCAGGCTGGCTTTGAATTCATTATGTAGCCCAGATTCACAGTCATTCTCCTGAGTTCTGGGATTACAGGAATGTGCTGGCATGCCCAGAAACACAGCTTTTTCTTATCCAAATCTCATATTCATGAGGTCTATCTGAAAAATTTACCCCATATTTCCTGACTGGCGAATACTTATTTACACTGAAGACTGTCAAGATTTACTAAAGATCTCCATCCTTTCACCAGTACTTGGTTTACACCACTACTGCAAAAATCATTAAACATGGTGCGTAGCATAACTAGCTGATTCTGCATACAGTCATGCCATGTACAGCAGTGGTTTTGATCACTAGTGGATGACTCCAAACGACAGGGGCTGTGCTGCATAGCTTGGGTATATGGTAAGCCATGCCATACACATGTGTGCCAGTGCACTCTTAGATGTTCACACAGGGAAGAGGCACCTAACAACACATCTCAAAATATAGTCTTGTCATTAAATAACCATGACTACACCTGTTGATGGTGTTTTAAGTTGGATCATGAACCATTCACTGATGGTTAAAACTTGAAACTGCCCTCCTCTCCATGTGTTTTTGTTTATTTACCTTTGTATATATTTATAAAGTAGATACACTGTGGAATGTTTGCAACATTAATGTTATGCAATATACTCATTTAGAACAATGACTGTGTGCCCCATCTTTATGAAATGTTCAACACAAAACCTTTTACATAACCACAGTGCAGTCTATTATTTCTTGATTAATAGAATAAGAGACCTACTTAAAATCAGGAAATCCTAAGGACTATTAGGTACTTAGATTTCAAAGCATCAGTTTCTCCAATAAAAAAGTTTTCCATCATACAGCTTTACACATTATTCTGCTATAATAAGCTATTACAGCTAAGTACTTGCTGTATCATCTCAGAAAATATAATTCTCATGTTAACTCTGAATAGTAGGCACTACGTGTCCCATTTTACAGATAAGGAACCAGAATTCCAGAGAAATTAGTAGTGACTAAATTCAAACAGTAGATGGAAAACTTCATATTCTAATCCAGGTCTATAGAATTCTCGAAGACATCACATCTAAATGCTATGCTAAGGCCCTGCCAGATAGCTCAGTGGACTAAAGTGCTTGCTTAGGGAGCTTCAGCAACCGGGGTTTCATCCTCAGTGTGCTGTGCTGGCCTTGCCCCCAGGACATGCTGAGATGGTGACTGAGACTGGGCGTGGTGGCACTTGTAATCCCAGTGCTTGGGAGGCTGAAAACAGGAGGATAGCTAGGAACCCAACCTGTGTAGAGAGACCCTGTAGATCCCTTAGTAAATACATAAAAATA
>PVKA01006437.1:0-83684 GCA_004027165.1 Ctenomys sociabilis
CCTAAAATTTATTTGGAACCACAAACGACCTAGAATAGCAAAGGCAATCTTGGCCAATCAAGAAAAAGCAGGAGGCATCACAATTCCTGATTTGAAATTATACTACAAAGCCACTGTGATAAAATCAACATGGTATTGGCATCAAAATAGACCTGAGGATCAGTGGAATAGATTAGAATATGCAGAGGCATCCACGAAAACACTCAGCCATCTTATCTTCGACAAAGGGGCTACACAAGCCCACTGGGAGAAACATATTATAAAAGAATAGCAATGACAGATATTTAACTATCATCTGAAATTGGATTTTATGTTCATCCATAAAACCCTATCAAAATCCTACTAGGAGTCATCCAATTTCACTCTGCTTGATTAATCGAACAAAATCTATTAGTACAGACTGCCTTTTATTCAAAACCTACTAACTAATCAGAAAAACTACCTCAAGCTCAAAGTGTAAATCCTAAAAAAGCTGTGAAATTGGAGTTAAGAGATTTATAGCTCCAATTCTGTGATGAAATTACTAATTATCACCCCACAAACTGACCTGCAAACTGGATTGAATTCTAGTTAAGAACATAAGTCCCCATGATATGGATTCTAGACATGTATGCGTGCTCAATGTGAGCTCTGTGTAATTATCACAACAGAGACTATAGAATGACTTCTTTCTTTAGGAAACTTTCCATAATTTCCGTTGGTCTAGGGTGTCAGAAATCTGTATTTAAAAATTTTTTTGTTGATCTTCTTATCCAATAAAATTAGTCAATTTATTTAAATTTTTTTAAAAAATCATGATTAATCAATTTAATCAAGATTAAATTGTTTTCATTCACTTCTTTTTTCACTCATTTAATTGAGAATTTTTTGCATGTTACCAGATTCTAAACTCCAGGCTAGTTAAATTATAGTTTCTTTTCCCTCCATGTTTTAATGGAATTATGCATAACACATGAGGTAGATTACGTGATGTTAAGTCTTGTTATGCAAATGTTAGGAAAATATTTAATGCTTTAGAGTCATGGGCCAAGGGGTGTTGCATGGTAAGAGAAAGCCTTTAAGCCTATGCTGAAGCACCAGGGAACAATTCTAGTAAATATGGCTTCTAAGAGACACACAGGAGCTTACCTAGCACTTTTCCTCTCAGCTATGTGATATAAGACCACCAAGACTGCAGTATCAGGGGTTCAATTTATGTTATATGTTTAATTTGAAGTTATGCAGAGTAAAGGTAGATTGCAAGACAGACAACCATGAGCAAACAATTGAATTGGTAGGCTCCATTCATTAAGGGAATTAGTTTGAAGTTAATAGGCTAGAGGCTACTAATGCTTGAATCGTAACTTTGCTTTAACATGATGGAGGAAGAGAAAGGACATTCACTACTATAGTTACTATGTGTGCATACTTAAATTAATTAAATAATCAATTCATCATCACATGAAATGTATTTAAAGGTGTAAGTAGTTATCCAGTGGTAGTGGATACCATGTAGGACAGCAAGGAAAATAGATCATTTCCGTTGTTGCAGAACTTTGTCCTGTTAGACAAAGACAAGAAAAGCCTGAGTAGAGCCTTAAAAACAAAAATAAGTCCCCAAAAGAACTGAAAACTGACCAGTGCCTGGGGGATAACAAGAATATTTTCAAAAGATTTTACCTCAGAAAAATTATGGAGTAAATGAAAGGTAAGTCTGAACTCAAGGGAGGTATATTCCCTGTGAGTAGAGGAATGAAAGGGCCCTCTCTGAATGTTAGAAATGAGAGCAACCTTTTCAGAAAGACAAAGCAGAACTGGAAACTCCCAATCTCTCTCTACCAAGATGGCCCTCGGGGGGTTAGTGAAAACCACAAAGGCTCCCAAGCTTGCATCCAAATACTTCAGAATTACAATAAATACCATTCATTTCACAAGTCATAAAACACACAGATATTTCTAAATCATGGATGCCTAATGCTTTAGAGAATTGAATTAAGACATTGTAAATTCCACTTAATACTTGAAGATTATCTGAATTTACTTATGTCATTAGCCTGGAAATTCTTGCACAATATGCTCCCTGAAGACTATTAGATGCCTTTGGTTGCTTTTTGTTCAACATTCACTGATTTCTCAAAATTTCATTGAACCGATTAATGTGAACTGTCCTGTGCTTGAATTTTTTTAGGATAATTTTGTTTAATCATCACATGAACACTCAGGTAAAAATGATTATGTCCATTAAAAAGAGGAAATAAAAGATTAGAGATAATTAAATATAAAATTCACTTTTTTCTTGGCAATTACCTTAGTCAGAATGAGAATATATGCCATACTTCCTCTCCTCTTCTTATTATCCACGTATTCACTTATCCAAGAAGTGTTTCTAGCCTGTGAACTCTATGTTTATCTTTGTTCTGTCTGTTGTGGATACATCACAAAACAGGAAAGCAGTAAGACAGTCCAACTTCTGGAAAGGCAGAGTGTATAGAGTAAGATGAAATCTAATGCCTCTGAAGTTCATCGAACTGAGGAACATGAAATAAAGCATAAGGGATACTAGGTATTGGAAAAAGTAATAGTTCACTAATGTGTTAAAAACTCCAGGCCCAATAAGTAGAATTTTGAACAAAGACATGAATGAGTTAGTTAATTAATTTATTAGTGGGATATGCATGAGAACATCTGGGCTAAGTGGATATTTGATAGAAAAACAACACACACACACACACAAAAGAAACATTTGCATACAAACCAGAGAGAACAAAATTCAAACAATAGGTGAGAAAAGGACAAGATAGGAGAGTATAGCCTGAAGGTGAGAAAATGTGGCGCCCTAAAGATCATGAAGGACTCTGGATTCCACTCTAAATGAGCAGGAGCTGTTAGCAAGGCTCAGAAAGAGAATGAAGTAATGTAACTTATTTTGAAGTCTCCCTATTGTTTCTCTGCTCAGAACTTAATGAAGGGGATAAGAGTGGAAACTAGATGTGACACAGTAGTAGAAATTCACAGGACAGATGATGATGGTTTGGACCAGAATCCAATAGTGAAAAAGCAATTTCCATAAAGACTCTGAATGTATAAGACAGACGCCAAACTTCTACACCAACATCCATATGGTATGCAATAAAAATGATGGGGAAGACAATAGGCTCTCAATATTAGTGAAGGGAAATAAGGACATTGTTGTAATTAATTAAAACCTAAATTAACAAAAGATTGAACAGTTTTTCATTAGAGAAGTAAAATCCAAAACCAGAGAAAACTACCTGGGATCGTAAATTTGACAGGCTTCAGAGACAGGTGACCAGTATAGCACAGGCGGGCTGTGCCTGGGTGGGTGGCGGCACTGTCACTGACTGCGGCCCCGTTTCCTTCCTCTGCTCTGCTACCACGAGTTGAGCCACCCTCAACCTCGGCGTCACACACTGTGATGCTCCTGCCTTTCCATGACGTGTACGCAGGCATTTCTTCACAAAAATAAGCAGTAATATCTCAATTCCCCAGTGATTCTCTTGGCAAACAATTTTCTTCACAAATAAATGCATTCGACAAAGTTTCGCTTCCATTCACAAACTCTACATTGAACAAAAGACACAATCGCAGCCATCTTCCCCACACAAGTACAGAGACAGCCATTTTCCCCAAATTGTAAAACAAAATTAAGTTCATACACTGAGGTGACACTACTTTTATATGGCTGATAAATACGTTAAATATATGGAAGTAAAAATCACCAAATGCGACACTACATCTCTGTTGTAGTATCTATAATTTTATTTATAAAATAAAATCAATTTTGATTTTATAATTTATTTCATTTGTTTTTAGTGGCTTTGTTTTAAAGTGGCTTGAAAATTACAGTTTTCTTCAAGATTTGGAAAAACCCTCAAATGTAAAATGATGCAGAACTGGCAATCAGTCCTTCACAACACTGAGCATCGAGTACCCATACCAGTGTAAGTCCTCTCCTACTTGGATACCCAGCAGTAAAGACATGGGACCCCCAAAAGCTAATGCTCAGAGCTAAGTAGTCATAATATTCATAAAATGCTTAAAATCAAATGTCTATCAACAGATTAATGAATCAACAGATGTGGTTAGTCCATACAGAATAGGACAGTATTTATTCTTGCAAACAATTGATGGACTTGTTAAATGATGGGTAGAGAGTAATAGTCTAATGCTATTTGAGAAAAGTAAATAGCAAAATACTATGTTATTATCTGTCATTGTAAAATTCTTAGAAGAGATAAATCTGTAGAAAAAATGATTTTTCCAGAATAATTGAGGTAAAATATGAAGGTACAGCTATTTTGCTTCTTCCTGGTGTGATAACAAAAGCCCGATGTTAGTTAATGGTGATCACTGTCCAATTCTAATTTTTATAATGATCCCTGCTATTTAATCCTGTGAATACACTAAGACTAGCTAAAATTTATACTTCAATAGTACATTTTATTAATTATATTTTTATTTTATTTATTTATTGAAAGTTATTAAATAAGTAAAAAGGAGTACCATATATAGGATGCTCTGTGAAAACTTTGGAAAAACTCAAACTAAAAACAAACATAAAAAGACTTAAATGAAGTCAAGGTTACTCGATTCCACATTAAATACTTATTGATTCTGTATCCTGATATCCTTATCAAGCTAGTATGCCATCTCCTAGTTTCTCGGGTTTATCTGCTACCATCTAACCCCTGTCCTCCTTCTCTAAAGAATTGCCCTTGTAACTCTAGTTAGTAGTCAGTTGCAAACAGTGACTAATATGTGCCTAAAATAGGACAGAAATCTTGCCTTAAGCAGGTTTGTGAAACTAGCAGTCAATTGCTAGTAGGGTAGCAATTTTCAGGGTAGGATTCTAATCCTGAAAAACTATACATGATGATACCTGTGAACCAAGCAACTGCACGGAAGATAGAAACAGATAACAGAAGGATCATGCTTGGATTGCCTGTCATTCTGGTCTTCTAAATATATACTTCTTGTCATGACATACCAATTATCACCATATTGCCTTAAGAAAGAATACTCGCTTCAGCAGCACATATACTAAGAGGATGAACAAGGCTTCAGAGTAATTTACATTTGTAAGGCCTCTGTGGTTAATTTGGCCTCTGTAAGGCCCAATGTAGATAAAAGAAAATTTACAATACTGCAAGGTTCTAGTTGATGCTGACAATATTGGCCTAGGAAACACACTTTTCACACACTCTGGACTAGATTTTATGTGACAAGCCATTAGCACTCACCCTCCGTCACCTCATTATTATTATGTCCTTAGTTCATTCTGCTCTACACATTTTCCCTACAGAGCAGTCCCTCAAACAATCATGTCACTGAAGATAGCTATATACATCTCTACTTGTAGGAAATATGAATTTAGACTATATCAATTCAGATGCTCAATAAATTACCACAAGGAAAGTAGAAGTTGCTTCTAAAAAGTCTCTAAGTTCCTTTTATTCATATAAAGTAATCATAAGTGAATGAGATGAGATGAAATGAGAGAGTGAAAGAGAAAAAGAGAAAGACAGGAGGAAGAGAAGGATGAGGAGAAAAGAAGAAAGAAAGAAAGAGAGACAGAGAGAGAGAGAGAGAGACAGAGAGAGAGAGAGAGGGAGGGAACTAGTTTGCCAAAACAAGAAGTTTGCAAAGTCAGAGAAAAAGAATATAACCAAAGAAAGATAAACCAGATGACAGAAATTTGAAAAGAATGGAGAAATAAAACTCTCACAATGAGGGACCAAGTGCTTTGGCAAGCACAAGGACAAAGGTTTGATCCTTGGTCCTGCACACAGCTCCAGCCCCCTGCTCCCTGTACTCTGAGCCAGCACATAATGGTGCATACCTATGACCCCAGCACTGAGGATGCTGAAAACAGGAGAATCACTACAAGTCTGAGCTGCATACAGAAACAAAGTTTCACAAGGTATGGCTAAATTTACCTACAAACTACCCTCTTCATGCCTTATGCATCACTGAATCTGATTAGCATCTCAGCTATCATAAACTTGCCTAAGGGGGATGGAGAGATAATGCCAGAGCTCAGAGTCCTCGGTATTGCCTCCTAGCTTTCCCATTTTAAGATACTCTCCATTTACATGTGCACATACACATCGCTTTCACAGTGGGTTCACTACTATAGAACAGAAACTCATTCATTACTTCTCTTATTGAATTTACCAGATTGACGCACACACACTTTGAATTCTTTAATGCAGGAATTGTTAGATGTTTCTCCCTTTGTCATTGCAGGGTAAAAATTAACTCTCTTTTGGTGATAGACAACATTGGCAAATGGGTGAATTCATGTGCATTGTCATTCTCTTATCCAGCCATGAGCTAGCTTTGGGTTTTGTTTTACATAGAGGTTCTAAAATAGTAAAATCACAAAAGCTTGATATTACCTCAAGTGTGTGGAAATCTAGTCCTAATGTCCCTAGTGGAGCTCGACTACATATTATTAACTTTCTTCAAAGGAAATGGTGCTGAAGATTAATTACACTTTTCCATTATAGGATTTGTGTATAAACTAGCAGTGTTATTGTTTATTTAAAAAAAACTTAGAAAATATACATAAACATAGAAGGAAAAGTAATAAAATAAAAGGAGTAACAAGTAAAGAAATACATATTAAATTGCCATGGAAACAAAGAGAGGAATTTAGCAGAGAAAAATAGATTGACATGGTGAAGAACAGAAGACCTATGTTCTGTCTTAGAGGTTCTTAGGGCTCCGTCCTCCAAGTAGCAGCAGGATGGAGAGCTGACAACACTGGGCTAGATCTGCCTGAGATTTGCTTTAGCACTCGACTGATTTGGGGCAAGTCATATAAGCCCTGGAAGATAGCAATGTTTTTATTCCTGTCTATTTGTTAGTGGAGCTGCTGGAGGCTGAACTGAGCATGGGAATGAGGAAAGATATTTCACACTGTAAAATGAAGTGCTGAGGAAGCTGACTTCATGTAACGAATGACACATCAGGTTAAGTATTGAATGTCAACATATATTCGCACGGGAAGCTCTTGAAAGAATCAACAAATGGGATCAACTCTTCTTAAAGAGCTTCTGCATGTCAAAAGAAGTATTGAATGTCCCTGTTCTTCATACCCAGGGGTGATTACCCTGCTATATGAATTAATTAATAAGAATATAAATAAATAAATTTTAAAGGAGTTCTCTTATGAAAGCAAAGCTCTGGTTTCACGCTGCAGTGTCCATCATAATACTGGACATTTTCGGTCCTTCCTGTTTCCAAAGCTATTGCTTGCCATTTCTCCTCCCCATCTTTCACACAGCTTTGTCTGTCAAAGAATGGCCACAACTGCTCATTAGCCTTGCTCTGAGGCAGTAGGATTTTTCTATCTCTGTTCTTGGATAGAGGGCAAGGAAGTACAGGGGAGAGTAAATAAATACACAGGTGGTAATATGTGAAGAATGTTACCACCATTAGAAAAACCTTCAGCTGAGATGTTTGTAATAAAAAATTCAAAGTTGGAACTCAAACCCATTTATTCATTATAAACTTAGAATTTTCTCTTTCTGAAATACAGGCATTCTTGGGCTGGGGAAACAGCTCAGCAGTCTACACACCCGCCTAACAAGCACAAGGGCATGTATTCAATCCCTGGTACCTTAGGCTGCGCTGGCCCCAGAACCTGAGGTGCACTCTGCAAGCCTCCAAAACTGGGCATGGTGCATGCCTGTAAGGATCACTACAGGTCTGAACTGCGTAGCAAGAGCTTGTCTAAATAAATAAACAAACAAACAAATAAATAAATAAATAAGAAATATAGTCATTCTTGTTATTTTATCCTCCTTAGTCCTTTCTTCCATTGCTTATTTCTGGAATATTTGGCAAGTTGCTCTTCAGATACCTACTTACCTATATATAATGGTTGCAGTATATATTGGACTTGAACCTAGTGACATATAGTCTTGAAGAAAACAGTGTTATCATTGGGATAAAACTAATCGTTGCTTGTTAACCTTTTTTTAAAAGTTCCATTATTAAAATCAATAGATTGATATAAAATTATTACTCCTATTATTCCCATAATATAAGTACTTCTGGTTTTTTTTTTTTTTTTGCTCTGATTTGTTTTAGAAATGAGCACAATGGATGCCGACCTTTTGAATTTCCATGCACTGAGATGCTTACCTTCATAGTAAACAGGACAGTCACCCTATTTGTTAATGAAATGCAAAGTAATTGTAAAATGTAAATGTAAGACAAAATCTCTTTCCTGAGATCATCTAACCAATCAAGTCATTCATCTTGATTTAAAATAAGGTCCATTAGAAATCAAAATTGCTCTTTCTTGCACTCAGAAATGCACACCCTTTCTATGAGTTTTGAGTTGCAATCAACTCAAGAAAGATAACTTGAACTCAGTTAAACAAATATAGGGAATTTTAGGAAAAATATTATGTCTTCTAAACCCCAGTGAGGTAACCGACTGGCCTCAGGATTAAATGCTCAGTGACCTTATTCTTTGTCCTTCATCTCTGCTTTGTTCTTCCAGCTAACTAAAGTATTTCAGAATTATTTCTTCCAAATGAAAGTAAAAAAAAAAAATCTTTAATCCTACTTGAAGTCTGGGAAATCCTGCAGAAGACATCTGACCTGTTTTTTTACTCTACAGTCACCTCAGTCCAAAGACTGTAGTCAAGAAGTAGGGAAATGACCACAGTGACAATGTCAGTAATCCAGAGTAAGCGTGTCTGCATGTGACTGCGGCATGAAGCACAAGAGGCACTGATGGCCAGACAGCAGAACCTTTAACCATTCCTAGACTCTGAATCATGGCCAAAAGTATAAGTTAATTGGACATTTACTGATTAAGATAAAGTATAGTGTAAGGATAAATTTCTGATTTAAGGAAACCTTAATTCTGATGATTTATCTTTTAAAATTTTTCTTTGTTGATGATTTTAAATTTATAGATAATCTGTTTGATTATTTGTAACATGTTCACTTAAATTACAATCACATAGAAAGTGATTAAATCCTAACAAGAGCATTACGTGATATCATTTTTAGAAACTTATACAAACACAAATTGCTGATGTCTCTTTGATATACTGATTTAATTTCCTTCACATATATTCAGTGATGTGATTGCTAGATTATATAATAGTTCTACTTTGATTTTTTATGTAATGCCATACAATTGTCCATAATAGTAGTATACTAAATTTGCAATACCATCAGCAGTGTGTAAATGTTCCTTTTTCCATATCCCTATCAACACTTGTTATATTTTGTGTTTTTTGATAATAGTCATTCTAACTCATATGAGGTGTCATATCATTGTGCTTTGAATTTATGTATTCTTGATGATGAGTGATCCAAATCATTAGCATTTTTTGCATGTCTATTGCTTATTTGTATAATTTCTTTTGAGACATTCCATTTATGCATTTTGTTGAATTTTCATTTGAATTATTTATATTTTTGACATTGAGTTTTTTGAAGTTTTATATGTTTTACAAGATAAACCTCTTTGAAACTATTTTCTACCACTTTGTACATTGTCTTTTTCCTTTGCTTCACAGAACACTTTGAGTTTATCACATATATCTAGTTTTCTCTGTTTTCTATACTTTTCAAGTCATATCTCAAAGAATTTTGCCCAGATTAATGTCTTGAAATATTTTTCTTATGCTTTCTTTTATTAACTTCATCATTGTGTGTCTACAAAGACACACAAAAGGAAAAAAAACAAAAAAAAATTTCAAAGGAATTTTAGGATGTAATTGTTACTTTTGTAAGGGATGTGCTGATATTTTGGCATGGCTTGCATTAAACATTCATCTTAGTTTCAGTGGTATCAATATTTCTGGACAGTTTCACAATATTTGTTCTATCAACCCAAGAACAAAATAGCTTTCTAATCTCTGAGGTCCTTTTTCATCACTTTTTCTAAGCTATTGTAATTGTTCTTCTAGACTTACCATGTCAGAAAATCCCTAAGTATAATTTTTCTTGATGTTACTCTGAATGCTATTCTTCCCTAAATTCTCTTTGGTGAGTTCATTTGATGTACACAGAGACACTATTTTTGAATATTTTTTGAATCCTGATATGCTACTAAATTCAGTTCTCAACTTTATAAGTCTTTTGATAGACTTGTTTGGTCTTTTAAAATAAAGAATCATGACATCTATAAGCAAATAACATATATATATTATTTTTTTCTCTTCTCTAATTGCTCTAGGTAATGACTCAAATACAATCTTGAACCCAAATAGTGAGATTAGACATCTTCATCTTTTTCTTAATTTTAGAAGGAAATAATTCAGTTTTTCTGTGTCATAAGTTGCTTTCATCAATTTGAGATAAGGTCCTACTATACCTATATTTTCAGCATTTTTGTTATGAGTTGATGTTGAATCTTGTCAAAACCTTTTCTGTAATTGATTGAGATTATCATCCAATTTTGTACTTGTTTCTCTCTATCTGATATGTTACATTTGTTGATTTACATAAGTGAATCTATCCCTGTATCCTTGGGTTGAAGCCAATTATTCACAATGTTTTTTTTTTTTTTTAATTTTTTGCTGTTTGCCATTATCTTCTTGAAGATTTTTGTGTCTACTTTTGTTAAAGAGATTGGTCTGTTTCCCTTTTCACTTCAAGTGCTTTTCTGGTTTTGGGATTAGTATGCAAGCTTCCTGGAAAAACTTTGGGAACACCCCTTGCTTTTCAAATTCATTAATGGTTTTGAGGTTTGTTTTTCGGTTTTCTGTAAAGGTTTTGTATAATTCAGCAGTGACAAAATTTATAGGATCCTGCACTTTTTTTTTATATACTTGGTAGCTACTACTTTCGTACTATGGTTGCCATAGTTTCTTGCCATAGTTTTAACTACTACTTCGGCTCTATTCTCTGTCATTAAATAACTCAGGGTTTTTCATATCTTCTTGGATCATTTTTAGTAACTTTATGTATTTAGAATTCTAACAATTTTCCCTATGCTATTCAATTAATTGGAATACAAATTTCAGTAATAAACTTCTTGTTTCAGTGGTGCCTATTTTGATTTTACCATTTTCATTTCTAATTGCATTATTTTTATTCTTAGATTTTTTAATGTTTTTCAAAGAAGCAGCTCTTTGAATTTTTTTAAATATTAATTCAATTAATCCTGCTCTGATATTTTTTAATTTTCCTCCTTGTTCTTACTTTGGATTTAGATTCTTCTTGTTTTTTGAGGATGTTTAGGAACATATTAGATTATTTATTTGGATTTACTTTGCTTTTCAGATTAGAACATTCATAGCTACATGCTTCTGCTTACAATTGCTTTTTTATGTCTCATTAAGTTCTGGCATAGTATATGATGCTATTGTTTGATTCCTAGGAACCAATTTCTTTCTTGATATTTTTCTGTGATCAATTAATTATTTGAGTCCATGATTTAATCCTTGCTTTTCCATATTTTTGTGGTTTCTCTTGTCTTTAATTTTTTACTTTTGTGGTGCTGTAATGCAATAAAAGAATTTTCTAATTTTAATTTTTTTTGCATTTACTCATGCATTTTTATATAGCAATGTGTGGTTTACTTTGGAGAAAGTTCCATGTTTTGCTTAGAGGAATGAGTATTCTGATCCATTGAGTGAAACACTCTGTAGATATCTATGAAGTCCATTTATTCAAATATGCAATTCAATCCTGACATTTCTTTATTTTTTTTTTTAATTTCATTTATTTGTCTAGCTGATCTGGCTATTTGTGACAATAGGGTATCAAAGTCTCATACTATAACTATGTTGATGTTTATCCGACTTTTTCTATCCAAAAGTATTTGTTTTAGGTGTTGTGGGCTGTTCCCATGATTTGAATATCACAAATTGTGCTGCTATAAACATAGGTGCACATATATCACTATGATATGATGTTTTTCAGTTCCTCCAGGAAAATTCCCAGTAGGGGGATAACTGGTTTGAATGGGATTTCCAGTCCTAGTTTTTTAAGGAATCTCCACACTGATTTCCATAATAGTACATTCCCACCAGCAGTGGAGAAGGATTCCTTTTTCCCCACAGCCTCTCCAATATTTGTTGTTGGCTGATTTCTTTGTGATAGCCATTCTTTCTGGGAGTGAGATGGTATCTCAGTGTTGTTTTAATTTGCATTTCACAGAACACTAGTGATGTAGAACTTTTTTTTCATATATTTATTCACTTCCCTAATTTCATCCTCTGAGAAGTGTCTATTGGATTATTTTGCTGAATTCATGCACCCACAATATCTAAATGGCAATGGAAAAACCATCTCTCACAAAACTAAACAAAATAGGGGATGCAAATGAAGGAACATTTTGTATCTGTATGTACAAAACAGGATAGATATTCAGCTACATTCCCTTAATTCAATGAGAAGAAAGAGTTGTACTAATAGTGTTTGGGCAGGATATCATGTTTGTATCTTGTACTATGAATAGCCACTACAAAGACAACAATATGCAATATATTAATTATTGAAACTGTCCTATTAATTGGTCTTGAAACTGTTTCATTGCTATTTGTTTCTCAATAAAATCAATAAAAAATAAAAATAAGAAAGTTTTTGTTTTATAAAGTTGGGTATTCAGACTTCAATGTGCATATGTTCTTCATTGTTGATGTTTCCTGTTGTATTATTCATGTAACCAATATGAAAGGACTCTCTTTGCCTCTTTTTGTCAGTTTTTGAATGACATCCACTTTGCCCAAAAAGAGAGTAGCCACCCCTACTTGGTTTTGGATTTGTGCAGCACACAATATTGTATTGCATCCTTTGCTATTTAGTTTATAAAGTATCTTTTTTGTTGAATATGTTTCTTGTATACAAAATATTGTTTTTTTCCTTGACCCACTCTACCACATTGTGTCTTTTAACTGGCTAATCGAGAATATTCACATCAAAGTTATTATTGAAAAGTATTTTCTTATTCCTATCATATATTATCTTCCCATTTATGATTTCCTTTTTTTCCTTTCTGAGCAAATTTATTTTGAACAAAGTTACCAATAGTACACAACAGAAAAAGAACAGGGCTGGTGAGATAGCTCAACAGAATAAGCAAGTGCTGCAAGTGCCTGGCAAGTGCAAGATCCTCAGTTCGAACCCCAGTACCAAAAACGAAAAAAAAGTAACAGTGTCCTGAACAAGTAATATTGGAAGAACTTGGGAGCTTTATGCAGAAGAATAACATTATATTAATCTCTCATATTAAAATATTACCTCGAAGTAGATTAAGTTCTTAGGTCACTTTTGTCTTATTATTGGAGGGACAGTGTAAATATGAATAGAAAAACCTATTTCAGGTAGAAGGTAACCAAAAGCACAGTGTAACCTTGAATTACATGAGCAGTTCCCTAAAGTTTTATTTCATTTTACAATTATGTCATCACTTAAAGAATAGTTTACTTAGTCAACTATAAGTGAAGCAGCTGGCTAGGGACAAGGCCTGACATAGAGTTGGGTATTCAGCCATACTGATAGGAATCAAAATAAGAACAAATGGTAAATTATGTGTTTCGACCAGGGGAGAAACTTTCTTCAAGGAACACCATATACAGCTCAGTCCCTTCTAAAGAAGATAAAGCCAGTCCTTACAATACTCCTGAGTTCTGAGGAACTTAAAATGCAAAATAACCAATTTTTCTCTTAAATTCCCATTTCCTGTAAATGCTTTACCCTGAAAAACTGAATTAGAAAGCTTGAGTTTCAGTGGGGTACTTGAAATCCACAGAACCACCCATGATAAGTGGCCACTGAAACACTTATCAAATCCTGCATCTGCTTACCCATTGAAGGTCTGTGTGGTCACCAACTTGGGTACACTCCTGGAAATCCAAATGCTAGTCTTCTCATTTATAGTAAAGCCCTCCTAATTTTCTCCTTCTGGTTCATGACTTCAATCTTCAATTTTGTGAGACTATGAACTTGGTAATAGGTTAGCAATCTCATAATCTCTAAGGAATACTTGGCCATGTCTGTCAGTTAAATTGTTTCACACTTTTAAGACCACATGCTTTTATTATGCTAACTTTCGATATTTTCTGACAGTTGCAATGCAACTATCAGCAGTCCCATTCAGAGTTCCAGTTTAATCCCAGACATTCTTTTCTCTAAGCATCAACCTGAACTAAAAGGATCTCATTGTGTTAACAGTGCTATTATTTTCAATATCCAGTCGTGAAAATACAATTATAATTGTTAGCAATCTAGAGTGTTTTTAAGAGCTCTGTTATGAAAGGAAACCACTCTAGAGTGTTAAATTTTTCTCTCATCTATTTTTATACTTCTGTCTAAATATAAGCAAAGGAAAAAAAAATCTTTCATGCTCATGTCACTCCCTGGGGTCAAATACCCTAAATAGCTACAGGAGCTCTTGGTGCTGATAGCTTTTCCACAAGTGTGATTTGTCAAAGTTCATCCCATTCTATCTTGGAAATGATAATTAATTGATTTTGTTCCATTGTCCTATCTGAAGGCCTACGGCTCTGCTTGAGACAGGCATTCTTCATAGAAGAGTTCTGTTTACTGTGCCTTGATAATAGCTCAACATTTTCAAAAGAAAATTCACAAAGAGAAAAAAAATCCTGCTGAATGTAAGAAAAATGAAATTGTTGACAACATAAAAGTGAAAGACTTAGAAAAGACCTCAATATTAAAGTTGTTCATGGAGTTTTTAAAATATCTTCATATAAGTTAAGCAAAATGATGATAGCAGGTGCATTCTGCCAAAGGAATCCTAAGTGAACATTTTTTTTCCTAAATTGAACTTTCATGAGAACGTGAACTTTATGAGTATTACACTTCTAAAATACACTTAGTGTCATATGAAGGAGGAAAAAGTCTATCCAATTTTAAAGCATGTGGAGTATTGCTATGTTAATACTATCCATCAGAATCTCTAAGCAATTCTCCTAGATGAGACACTCAAAATACCAACAATCATGAGATCTTCTGTTATCAGTGAGTATAGCACAACCAGTAAACCCCAAAGGGCATTTCAAGGTCACAAAATGATAACTGAATATCCTCATCTATAAATAATATTCTTAGAAATATAAGTGCATCTAGGAAGTCCTATTTTCCATTAATAACCTTTTTAAATGATATTATATATTTATGCTTCTCAGAAAGGAAACCAATCCAAGCCACAACACAGGGTTCCTTTGTCATTTGTTGACATCAACATTTATCAAAAGTATCCTTCTTATGAAATCCTCTAGTTTTCATTTTGAGACAAAAGATTATAAGGTTGTTTCAGTGATGGATGCTGATGTTGAAGCAGAGAGAATGCTTTGTTTTCACTAACTAAAGTTTGATGGAGTTTTGGGGTTAAAAACTCGCAACTCTGAAAACTGCACAATGTAATTTTTGGTGGAGTAGCTACTAGTAAACAATTTTTCTAAATCTCTATCAAACATAGAGGGTAATTCTTGCAACAATGGATATATAGAGGACCTCACCAGCTTCAAAATTTAGTCTTCACACACAGTCAACAGGAAGCAAAACGATAGCTATCATTTGAAAGAATATCAGCAACCATTGACATAAAATGTCCAAAAGAGCAATAATTTGTATTGCATTTTTTATTCTCAATCCATATTCTATTTTTTTATTTAATTTAAGCTTCATAACAATCCTGAATAACTATTATAATATCTTATTCACGAACAAAGTAATATTAAATATAATTAAATGTGCAAAAAGTAAATTATGGAAGAGACATGGATTTGAGAAAAAGGATACATATGGCAAGTCCTAGGTCTGCCACTAATTATTTGAGTTAATCACCTAACACCTTGGTGTGCTATTCCTTTCAAGTATTGTCTATCATTATATAAACATGTAAGCATAGTATTCTCGCCTTAATAGTGATTTTTTTTCTCCTTGGAAAGAGATATGATGTGGAATCGAAATCCTCTAATTAAAAAATTAAATTGCATGTTTTATATGGCACGTTGACCACTTAGATAGAGAATCCCTCTTGTTATGGCTCCAGTTAGGGTCAGAATGCTTGCAGAAGTTCTTCCAAAGGAAAATTTATTTCTAGATATTTACCAGAGTGGGACTTTATAATAAAACTATTTGGCTAGCTTGGTTCTTCCTGGTGAATATTTTAGAAAAGTGCATTTCTTTTTAAAGTGAGATAAAGTAGTGATTGAGTTAATTAGAAAATATGTAATTATTTTATTTATTACTGGTTAGACAATGTATTCCAAACTTCTGTTTCATGGGAACTACTATCCACATAGATGCTCTATAGCTTTGCAATAGCATAAAAGAATATTATTCTATAGTCAGATAAAAATTAGGACTATTTCATTCTATATTATTTTAGAAGTTCACAATGCTGTTAAGGGTGCAGATATTCTAAATCCATCATAGAAAGCCTAATTAATTTTGCTTCAACCTAATCTATGTCTCACATCCCTCCATATTTGTAAGCTCTTTTACCATCTCAACCAAGGTGATAGCAGCAGCACTAACACATGTGTGCTGAAGACGCTTACTGTCCTCACCAGAGTTAGCATTGTAAGTATACGCCAGATCTTATAATTTCTCTTTTCAAAACCATACAATGGTTCAATCACTTTTCATTAAATTCAGATAAAATGTCATCTTTGCCAGTTCTTCAAGAACCAAAATAAGGGTATCAGAATCTGAACCAAGCATCATAACTACTTGTGGATTGTTAGCACACAGATGGACATATCACACTGCGAGAATCTCTCACACAGTAGGTAAGGGCTGTCTAATTATTTGCATTATGTTAAGCTACTGGGTAATATTAATAATATTATATTCTAGAATATAATAATAATATGTTCCAAAATAAAGTACAATATTTTAGAATATAAATTTTAGATATAATAATATAAAATATATAAAATATAATATTTTAGGATATAATATAAATTTGAGAATGATTTTCCTCTATGGTTGGATCTCTTTACATCTCTCACCTATTTTCCTGGAACTTTGTCACCTCTAAGTAACATGGACCTATGTTCATTTTTATTCTTGTTCCTGAAATCATTTGCCCTATATATTAGCGTAGTTAGCTTCTAGCTATCCCCAGACAAATACGGTGCCTTCATGTATACATTTTCTGACCATTTCTTAAAATATTCTCCTTCTCATTAATGACTCTCAAAATATATTATCATAATACCATTTTATTAGATTTATAACATTTAAACTCAGTTTGTTTCTTATCAGAATTAACAATGTAATTCTTGTAAGTATTTTATCTGTCAAGAATGTAGTTTGGGCCTGGGAGATAGCTCAGTAGAATAAGTGCTTGCCTGGAAAATGCAGAGTCCTGGGTTCAATCCCTAGTACAGAAAAAAAGAAATATCGTTTAAAGCAGAATTTAAACATGTATGTTTTTTAATATATTTGGTATAGGGTCTCACTAAGCAGCTCAGATTTTTAGTGACCCTCTTGTTCTCAGCCTCCCCAGCACGAGGACTACAGGCCTGTATCACCACATCCAGTCTCAACAGCTCAGCCCTGCTGCAGGCATGTGCCCCTTGGCGCGGAACACTGGGCCCTGTACTTGTCTAAGCAGGTGCTTAAGTCCACTGAAGTATCTTGCTGGCCCCATATATGCTTTTTAAAAAATGTACTTAGTACAGGGTCTACGAGGTCTACAGGTTCTCACTACATAGATCGACTCATAGTGATCCTCGTTTTCAGCCTCCCAAGTGCTGGAGTTACAGGCGCACACCATTATGCCAGGGTCCAATCGCCCTGTCAGCATGCCCTGGGAGCGGGGCCAGCATGGCATGCTGGGGATCAAACCCTGGCCACTCTGTCTGCCTAAGCAGGTGCTTTAATCTGCTGAGCTATATGGCCAGCTCCCACATATGATTATTTTAAGACAACATCTATTAGAAGATTAAAGAACCGTAGAGGTTTGGGAAACAATACTGTATTGGACAGGGAACAAGTGCTCTGATTTAATTTTTGTCAGCACAAAGATAAAAAAGAGTTCACAAGACCATGTTTATTTCTGACCTCATGATCTGAAGTGATCAAGGACCTTCATGCCCATCTTCTATTTGGAAAACACTCACAGATATTGTTGAAAACTATAGCACTCGCAGTTATGATTTAATATGCAAAATGATGCAGATTATACTTAATGAAAGAAAAGGCATTCAGGATAAGAGACTAGAAAATTCTGGAGCATGGACCTTACACTTGGCCTTCATCAGTGCAGCCATAGGCCAGCACTAACTCCTCTTAGGACTTATTCGAAGCACTGTAAACCCACATAGTGGATATGAAAACCGACATGTGTAAACCCACCTGTATACAATTTTTATTTATTCTGGATTTCAAATATATGCTTGGATTTCCATGTAATGTTTAACCTCTCATACTTTCAGAGGTAGAACACATATTCTGTGATCTAAAGATATCCACAAATCATGAATGTCCAGTGTTCTAAAGCCATTTTTAAACAGATCCTCTTTTTAAAATTTTGCTTGTTTATTTATGTATTTATTCATTTATTTATTTGGTATCGGGTCTCCCTATGCTGCTCAGACTTTTGGTGATTCTCCTGTCTCAGTCTCCTTAGATATGGGATTACAGGTATCCACCACCATGCCAGGTTTCAGTGCTGGGATAACAGGTCTGGGGTTCAGGGGCCAGCACAGCATGTAGTAAAAGGTCACTACTAAATCAGACTCCTAGTGATCAGCCTGTTTACAGCCTCCAAGAGCTGGGATCACAGATGCCTGCTGCAATGCCCAGTCTCAATCACCATCTTAGCATGCACTGGCAGGCCCGGGGTCGAAATTTTGGCCCTTGCACCTGCTTGCAGGTGCTTTAATCCACTGAGCTATTTGGCTGGCCACAGAGATCCTCTTAACGTATGAGCATTCTAAAGACTCCCTTTGAAAGAGATGAAAGTACAGGCAAAAAAATGCATTACACAGGCTAACTTAATAATGTAGCTCTGTTATTTCGACAACACAACATATGCATTCCTTTCAGTACACAAAAATACAATTCATAAAATGATTTGCCAACCAAGTCTTCATTTTTAATTAACATATTCATCTACTTGATATCATGATTATTATATGCTAAGTGGAGGTCATTTTGCTCAAAGAACTCAGAATTTTATTAGGAAGACAATTGTATAAACAATTGTAGAAGAAACACAACAAAGAAATATAAGGCTTTGTCAAGTGCACCGAGGTGAACTTGTAAGAAGATTGCCTATGGAGTAATCATGGAGAGGTGTTTTCCAAAGTGAGAACTTGAGGCTGGGCATGTTGGTACATTCTTGTAATCCTACCATTCAGGAGGGAAGCTCAGGCAGGAGGAGCACTGTGAGTTTGAGGACATCCTGGGCTCTGAAGTAAATTTAAGGCCAGCCTGTACTGCATAGCATATCTCTTTCTCAAAGACAGATAGACAGAGAGAGAGAGAAATAGAGAGTTAGACAGAGAAAGAGAGAGAACTGGAGAGTATGGTTTTATTACTTACAAAGTAAAATAAGGCAAATGTTGTTTGATTAATTCAGTGTTGTGACCCAATTCATTTATTCATGCCTCATACAGTAAACATGGGCTTGGCTATTTATCTTTTCAATATTATTTGGAACTACTTCTCCATTTTGGATATTTTCTTTCAATGTACTCTGAGAGGTCAATGTAAAGAAAATTGAAATAACATCTAGAAAATCAAAGGCCACAAAGAAAAAGGAAACCAAGTCACCCTAATCATCTCTCAGCCACTAGAAGTAAAAGTGAAAATTGTATCACCCACTTGCCAGTCTACCCACCAACCCATCCAGCACATGTGTGTGACAGGCCGGGACAGCTAGGTCAGGCCAGTAGTGCTAGCCCAGCCAGAACCCCAGTCATGTCAGCATGCAGAATTGTGGACTCAATGAATTACTCAAAGTTGGTTTTAAGAGTCACTAGTTCTATGTTATTTTAGCATGTAAACAAAAGTACATAGATGTACACTAATGATGAACCAACATTAATCATAAAATATAAGAAATGAACTCATATATTTATATATGAATTTACTGTAGCCTAGGCAGCTGATTAAGGTAGAATAGGTCAAAACATTTTTGCAATTTTTATTTCAAGAGAAATTAAAATCAAGTATAAACTGAGAATGAAAACTCACTTCTTTTGTGTCCAACTATCTCTTTATGGGTCATAATATCCTGCTCAAAAAGGTGCCCATACATAGAAAAACAGAACTACACAATTCAGGTAATGTTCAAGAATACAATAGTTTTTTAACATTATATGAAATATTCTTATTTCCATTTTTCCTATTATAAATACAAATGTAGTGATATGAATCCAATTATAATATTCCTTTCTAGCCCATTGTTTGTTTCCAGGTCAATTAAGTTACTGAATTTAAAAATTCACACCCTGTTGCTGGTTTTTCTCTGCTAAAATGTTTTCTCACCTCTTGAATATCTATCTGTAAAGCAAAGTTCAACAGAATTTGCTTGAGAAGAAAATAATATGTGGGTGTTACTTCTGTTGAAGAAAAAGGAATATAAATATATTATAGAAAAGTTTCCAGAGAAATCTTGGGGTCCCAAGAGATCCCATATAAGTTTAGAATAAGCAACTGAACTTTTCAAAGATTATCTAAGGCAAAATGAAAACAGAAACCCTGAGAGAAGTTCCCTCCCTTAGTCCAGTCTCCTTAGGTATGTAGGGAAGTGTTGACATCTTGCCTGTCACGGAGATACTCATTGACTTGGATTTAAAATGAGACCTGAGCCAGGGAGATAGTGCACTAGAATAAGCACCAGCCTGGCAAATGCAGGGTCATTTTGCAAGGAAGTTCAATCCCTTGCAAAACAAAAAATAAAAAATAAAAATTAAATAAAATAAAATGAGACCTGATCTGCAAAGCCTAAGAGAGGGCAGAAAGGAAGGCATCTGACAACAAACTCTATAAAAGGGAGATTTCCCTGTGGCTCTGTATCCATTATAAAGTGAAAAGTGTGTCTTTTTGAAAACTGTATCCAGCTAACCATTCACCATTTGGGATTTACTGACCAACTGGTGCTGATGTTCTCTTAAATTTTAAATGTATGAACTCCATTTACAAATTTTACTTACAGAGGTGATTTGAAACAGCATACTGCTTTTGTATGTTGGTTGCTTATTCTTGTAGAGTAATTATTGTCACTTTACTTATATTTTGGGTTAATAAACGTTGTAAACTCTCTTTTCTCTCTGATCACAGATAGGCAAATGAACACTGTTATAAAATGTTAATAATGAAAAAATCAGGCTGATGCTTGAATATTGATGAAAATTAGAAGATCGCTCTATATCTTGGACTTATGTTAATAAGAATTAGATGATATCTCATAAGAGAAAGATAAACAAGTATAAAAGGAATTTAAATCATATCAAGGTTATGTGTTAGGCACTTTAGAATTCTTAACCTTTTCAAAATTTAGTAAAAAATATTGTAATCAAAAATAATAAAGACAAGAAACTGCAAAGTTTGACTAAGCACAAAAGAGAAACACAAATAACTACATTTTTATATATGAGTTATAGAATGTTTTCCAACAGAATTTATCAAATAAGTATTATTAATAATAGTACTTATTATTAATAATACTTATTTGATAAATTCTTATCAAATAATACTTATTTGAAAAAGTAGTAAAAAGTATCCCTGTGACAAGTAATATATTGAAAAAATAACAACACTATACAATTATAATACAGAAAATATCAAAAATTGGAAAGATAAAAGAAATGGGCATATACATACAAAAGTTGTATACAGGTTTTATGTTTTAAATTACTGTCTTTGGGAAGTTTCAAGATTTTACTTGTATATAGGTTAGGTAGAAATAGATTACACTGATTTTCTTCTATTTTTTTTATTTTGAACTTTTACTGTATCTTTGCACAAAAATCATAACTGGGTCCAGGGTAGATAACTTGGTGGTAAAGTGCCTACCTGGCAAGTGGAAGGATCTGGGTTTGATCCCCAGACCCATGCCACGTCAGCAGAGTAATGCCATGAAACCTGGAGGGTGGCACAGGCCTATAATCCCAGTGCTGGGGAGCCTGAGACAGAAGGATCACTATGAATCTGAGCTGCATAATAAGATCCTGTATCAAATAACTAAATAATAAATAAGTAAATAAATTTAAAAATCATCATTGGAGAGTTTAATTAATAGTTACAAGATAAAATAATAGTAAACTATCACATAATTTGAAATTAAATATCATCAATATCTACCAAGTCATTCATCTATTCTCTATTCTCTACCTAATTATGTCTATCAACATTTTACCTCTATCCTATAAATGATCTTTGCTCTTAAAATTTATACTGATAGAATCAGACCATAGTTATAATTTGCATATTCATTTGACCAAAATTATATTGAATATATCTACTCATATTTGATATATCTAGTTTAGAACATTCATTTTCATAGCTGTATAGGGCTCTACAGAAGAAATGTACTACACTATATTCATCCTAGGCTGCTATGACATTTTAAATGTTTTACACCATTATTTAATTACATGAATTTAATTACATACAAAGAGTGATATTCCAAATATCTTTTGTAATATACATTGATATGAAAACATTAATTCATAAGACATGAGTCTCCAAAATTTAACAGATGATGCTAAAAATAAAGAGTAGCTATACTAGCTTATGGTGCTGTCAGCAAGACATGAGACTCGACACTTCATGTCCTCTTAAGGGCTTGATGTTATCAGTATTTTCATTTTAGCTGTTCTGTAATGGATGTGAAAATCTTGTTTTTTATTCAAATTCCTTCATTTTAAAATAAAATTAGAGCCCCTATTGACCATTTGGACAAATTTTATTTTTCTTTGAATATTTTTCTTAAAACCTTGTACTTGTTATTCTGTCAGATTGCAGGTCTCATAATGTTCAGTAAAAGTATTTCATATATTTAGAACCTGAACTTTTACTTGATAGTTTGGACAATAGCTTGTATCTTTAGTGGTGAATTATGTCACATATTGTCTCCTTAATGTAAATCATGTAGTAGAGAAGAGATTAAGATGAAGAACAGGAATAGGATTAAAGGATATAGTAGAGTCTTGGTGTAGTGTAACAGTTATGATGGTAAAATTTTGATCGCAGAAACAGAATGACCTACCACAGCTCTGAAGGATGATTCTGGCACTGAATGGAATTCAAATTTCAAACATCATAAAGTACAGGTGGGAGACCAAATGTAGTATGCGTGCTCTTAGATTTCTTTCTCCAGGAATAGTTTGCACATTGCTGCAAAAGCCCACACACTTGTAACGAGACTCAGGGGCGGGGAATCAATTCTTGGGCCTACTGGGCTGGCCCCAATCCAGGGGCACGCTGAGACAATTGAGACTGGGCATGGTGGTGTGTGCCTGTATTCCTAGTTCTTGGGAGGCAATAAACAGGCCAATCAGTGCAAGTCGGATCTAGTAGTGAGACCTTGAACACCCTGTAGACCCTTCCCTAAAATACAGTAAATAAATAAGTATATAAATAAATTAAATTTAAAAACCCACACACAACTGTCCTAGGCAACTTTGTTCATAATTTGCTAAAAGTGAAATGAGTAAAGATGTACTTCAAAGGGGCAGAAAAAGAAACTGTGAAATATCATTGTAATAAAATATTTAGAAATAAAAATAAATGAGTAATCAAATCCCTAATAGATACAGAAGAAATTGATATATATATTTCCATGTAAGTGAGTTGCCTAAGTGATTGAATGCAACAATTGTTAAAGATCATCTGATATATATCCCCAAGTACCTTATCACATATATATGTCATATTTTATTCTAGAGATAATAAAAAACAAATTGTTTTTACACCTTAAGAAGAGAAAAAAGATGTAGAGAGCATTGGGTTCATAGGTAGAAACACAAGTCTGTATGTTAATGCATTTCTGGATAAATGCCAATATATATTTTTTCAAATGTATAATGTGCAACATAAGAGTGAACTTATTGAAAACTATAAGTCTTCAGTTATTTCATGGCTCACAATCATTAACAAATATTCTATCCCAAAGAGAGGGGTCAATAATCAGTGAAACTAAGAAGACACAGAACTCTGCTCTGCACAATTTTCCTAAAAACCTAAAAATAAAGTAGGCTATATTTATATCTGTATTACTGTTCATACAGTCATATACATTTGTGAAAATAAATACCTAGGTATGCATGTAGCTAGATAGGCAGGCAGATAGACACTGAAATTCACAGGTGAAAAATAGAATTGTAAAGATATTTGAAGAGATGAAATTATTCAAAATATAGAAATTATTCTGAAAAACTGATGACAAAAATAAAATGAGGAAACACATGAATATTTGAATAAAAAGCAAATTTCTTTTTGCTTTTTTAAAGAGAGTACAAAATAGTACTAAAACAAAATTACAAGTCATACCAAATTTCACTTAACAAAGTAATATGAATTGCACAGTATTTGTTGTAATGCACAATGTCATCTTCCAACTAGCTATTTATGTTACCAGATATATGCATGCAAAATTGGAAGAGAAAAGAAATATATAAGAAATAAGAGAGGAAAAGAAGAAACAATAGAAAAAAAGAGACAATTTTTCTCCTTTCCATCAACTAGCAGAAATCCACAGTATAGTTGTCCAAACCATTCTGCTTACATACATAGATAGATCTCTTTCCCCTACTCTATCACCTGTCTTATTCCTCAGCACAGTAATTCTTTCCCTTTTAATGAGTTCATTCCTTTTCTCCCGTATCTAGTATGTCCTTCAGTACATTTTCACTTTCAAGTTCTCCCACTAAGGAGACAATACAATATTTGCACATGAAGGTCTGATTTATTTCACTTGAGTAAGGTCTATTATTTTCACTTAAGTATAAGGTCTCTACTGTTAGTTAATGGATCCCCTATGCATCCATTAACTAACAAAAGTCTCAAGTTTATCTTGTTTATAGCTGAATAATGTTCTGTTGTGTAAAAATACCACATCTCCTTATCTTCTTTATCCATTCCTCTGTTGATGTGCATTTGAGTTGTTTCCAGAATTTAACCCTGATGAATTGGGATGCTACAAACATGGGTACACATATATTGCTGTGATATGAGGTTTTCAGTTCTTCTGAAAAAATATCCAGCAGGGTAATATCTGGTTTGAATGGGATCACAAATCCTTGCGTTAGAAGATGGCTGCAGACTGATTTCCATAGTTATTGTACCAATCTGCACTTCCACCAACAGTGAAGTGTTCCTTGTTTCCCCACAGTCTTTCCAGCACTTGTTATTGGCTAACCTCTTGAAGTTATCCATTCTTTCTGGTGAGATGGAATCTCAATGTTGTTTTAATTTAAATTTCTTGAATAACCCATGATATTGACCTTGTTTTCATATATTTACTTGCCATTTGTATTTCTTCCTCTGAGAAGTGCATATTATCTCAGATACCCATTTTTGGATTGGGTCTTTGAATTTGGGGGACCTGATTTTAATTCTTTATATGTTCCAGATAGAAGGCTTTTGTTGGAGGGATAGTGAGCTACACTTTTTCTTTCAGACTGTGGGTTTTCTTCTTACTCTGCTGGAAATTTGCTTTGAAGTACAGAAACTTTTCAAAAAGGTGAGATCCCAAATGTAGATTCTTTGAAGTATTTCTCATGCAGTTTGGGTTTTGTTCATGAACTCTGTACCTGCCCTATATCTTTATATACCTACACTTTCCTCCAGAAGATTTAATATTTCTCCTTTAATATTTAAATTTTTCATCTATTTGGACTATAGCTTCATGCAAGGTGATAGACATGGGTCTAATTTTAGCCTTCGGCATGCGAAAAGCCAGTTATTCCAGTACCATTTATTGAAGAGGCTGTCTTTCTTCCAGGGAGCATGTTTGGCCCGTTTATCAAAGGTAAGATTTCTGAATGAGTTTTCAGTTGTGTCTATATGTTCTAATCTATTCTTTTGATCCGCAGTCTGTCTCAGTGCCAGTATCACACTGATTTTATCACAGTAGCTTGAAAACCAAACCCCAATGGTCAGAAAACATTTGTAAAAGTCTTAGTAGGCAAATAAATGAAAATTAAAGCAACAGTGAAACATCACTTTAACCATTACAATCTATAGGAATCAGGACTTACAGAATCTCCTACTTAAAACCATTTATTGGTAAATGGTTTCTCCTCTTTGCTTTGGGAAAAAAAAAAAAAAAAAAAAAAACATTTGACAAAGACATCTGAGAAAACAATGTCCATTGATAAAGTAACACCCATTAAAATAGAAAAACTGTTTCTATCTTTCAAGTTTAGGACTCTTACCCAGGAAACCCTGTCCTTCATTAATAATATTGCACATAAGAATATCAATGTTATATTTTTCTTACATAAGGGATTAAGATATAATGTTATTTTTCTTGTTTTCTTTTCCTAAGACAATGTGAGAAATTCTTTGTATTTGTTAAAATATGCTAAACGTGGAAAAGTGTATTAAAATTTTTAGTATATTGAAATACTGTTCCATAAGTTTATTAACACCCCTCAAAGGCAATCTAAGAAAGAGTAATAGACTATTTATCATAATGAACTGAAAATTCCTTTATTGTATATTTACTGGTTTTTTTATGTGGACCATCGGAGGCATAGTCATAGATAAAAACTTTCTGGCACACATGTAAGAAGTTGTATGTTGTTGTGTCACATTCTGATTAGTGAAGTAAGCCTCCAATAAGTTATGACTGATAGCACAGTAGTCCCCTTGGGGATGTCTAGTGGGAAGCTACTGCAATGGAAATACGCTATTAGAGTAACAGCTGAAGGTACGCGGCATTCAGTCACAAATGTAATCAATAGTGAGAGAAGGGTTATAATTTTTAGAGGAAAAGTAGAAGGGGAAAAGAAGAGAAAAGAGACTCCCTTTCTATTTTAACTTGTTTAATTAGCATTAGTTGCCTGCAGTGCTGGCCCCAGAAATAGTGATTAGTACCAATAAAAATCCTGATAGGAACATTCAAACTCAGCCCGTTTAAAACCTCCTAGAAAGCCGGGCGTGGTGGCGCATGCCTGTAATTCCAGCACTCGGGAGGCTGAGGCAGGAGGATTGTTGTGAGTTCAAGACCAGCCTGAGCTACAAAGTGAGCTTAAGGCCAGCTAAGAATAACAAGAAGCCCCCTTAGAGTTTTGAACAGAAGTAGTGAAGCACATCATGCTTCTATTTTACTATCAATGATGAGATGATGTCACACTGAGAGTTGTATCGCCACTATGTCAGTGTCCCTTCTGTGAACTAGGTTTAGTAGCCCACCTCTTCTTCTCATTTCTCTAGACCAATCATTACTCCAAATTATTTCAGTGTAGCATTTTCTCCTTCAATTCTCTGAAACTGTATATACAATGATATATAGAAATCCCTGTATGTGAAACATAACACACTATTTTTCAGCACATGCCTTAAATTTATTATGTACACATATACTTAATTACATTTTTAAAATTATAAATTTGTGTAACAAAATACACTATAAATTTTAGAGACCAGAATAATAAGTATTTTCCGTAGACTATATAACACCTATTACATGGAAAAGCTCACATCAGTTCAATAGGATATTGATGTCTCCTATGGAAATAGTTTCAGTTATAGTTAACCTTTATATATGAGTTGGTACTTCAATTTATTATTTTTTTTCTTTTTTGGTGGATCCAGGGATTGAACTCAGGATGTTATGCTTACCAGGGAAGTGCTTATTCCACTGAGTCATCTCCCGGGCCCTGTACTTCAAATTTTATACATACAAAAGTTTGTTTTTATATATTCATGTAACATACTAACCTACCTATCTTCATTACTTTCTGATTTACTAAATTAATGTTTTCCAGTTGTGCATTTTAAATCTTCTTCAGAAGACTCAATAAGACCTCCATTGCAGAATTTATGGGCTAGAAACAAGCCTACCATGTACCTTTTTCAGTTCAGTAAAGCTCTGCTTTCTCTCAGACTCAAACATTTGACATTTATGTTGTGTGTGTGTGTGTGTGTGTGTGTGTGTGTGTGTGTGTACAAAATCTATTCCAAGAGGATATAAAACATTTTTAAACCTAACTTCCCACTGGGGTTGGAGTGAACAAGAATCAATTTTTGTTGCTGCTTTCATGCGGTTCTGTTCAGTTGTGTAGCTGTCAGTTGTTTCAAATGCTTTACATATTCCAATTAATGCAATTTTATCAAATATAATCCTGAGGTGTTTTATAAAAGGCTGACATTTTACAACTTGAACAAATAAATAAGGCATAATATTGTAAAATTTCAGCATGTTTTGGCTCTCTTTCTCTCTCCACAGACATCCTCAAATAAAAATGTTTTATAGGTAACTAACGTTAAGTGTGTTGATCTATTGAGTCTGTATGTTAGCTTATGAAAAGTCCTATTTCATTCAAGACATTCACATTGGGTTAAAAAAGGGGAGGATAGAAAGACAGATAGTCTCCTATACCAAGAATTTTGAGAAGGTTAAAGCTCACCCCTTCCATGGGAATTCACCTAGAACAGGCAACTGAAACACTGGTTCATTCTCCTCCTATTCTCCTTAACCTCTCCTTACTAAATGGAAGTAGTTTCATCAGGATTTAAGGACTTTAGGAAAGCTGTAAGGACTGTAAAAGAGATGATCTTGCATATATCTGTGTAAAAATTGATTTTTGATTAGATATGAAGAGAACCATGATTAGTGAAATTTAGCTAATCAGCCCTAAAGACTGTCATCACTGGTAACATATGAAATGTCCAGTAGACGTATATAGAAACATTTCCACAGTATGACTTTTCTTGGAATACACGACTTTTCCATTTACCTTAAGACTAAGATACATCTCTTGCTTTTATTGAATTCCCTTTCCATAACTATTCACCTCCCTCCCTCCTGCAGTACATCCCATTGTCTAACTTATCATCATCATCATCATCATTGTTGAGTTCATGTATGTGTTGTATAAAGTTTTTATTCATTGTGGGTGGGTGGTGCACATAGGTCACACATCTGAAAAGTCATACAATGTTTCAGTGTGATAACAAAGAATTGCTACTCATAGGTATGATTATGAATAGATGAATAGGTAAATTGTGGAGGTACCAATCACTACTAAGCATTGGAAACACGGTGGTAGATGGGAGAAGAAAAATGTTTTCGATATCACATTATAAAAGTCAAAATAGTAAATAAGTATATAGTTATTTAGCCATCAAAATAAGTAATAAAATGAAAAAGAAAATTAAAAGAAAGATCCACAATTAGGGAGCACAATAACTTCCAGAGGAATAGACTTACAAAAGGAGTATGCAGAAAATATCAGATACTGTTATTATACTTTTTAATTAAGATAGTATGTATGTGGACAATGGCTTAATTATATCTACTAAAACTGTGTCTTTGACACTACAGATAAAATTAACATTCTATATATTTGGAAAAATAACATTTTGAATAGTAGAACATAGAAAGCTTGAGGAAGTCATGTCAGCATAGTTGTTCTTATTTCCAGTCCATGCCTAAAGATAATCTTTATACACAAACAGTGTATCTTGTGTTTTCTTCCATTTTCTTCTATCCAATAATACAGATGAAATAGTATCTACATTTTCCCTTAAAATGATTAATCTCATGCATGTCAAAGTTCAATACAAACCCTGGGCATTGAATACACATATTTTAAATGAATCTATGATCATACAATAGCTTTATTTACACTGATTTTACCCATAAAACTTATGAAAACCTCTTCTTGTATATGGACATGTCAACCCTAATAGAAATCATATTTTCATAGTCATGAAACTGAAACATATAAGCAATATACATACATAAACAGAACTATAATCTCAATATATCTCAAATCAATAGAACTTAAATGTATTAAGTGATAGCTAAAACAATAAGGATTTATTTTAGAAATATAAAAGTAAATATAAAAGTAGTTTCATTTTAGCAAGTACTAATCTACTTTTATATTCTTAAGGGATTTTCAGATTAAGACGTATGATGTAGTATGTAGCTAAAGAGAGTCACATGGAGAGAAAACATTCTCTCAGGCTTTCACAGAGAGCACATTGGTCAAGCAATGGCCATGACTTATGCACATTGGCTGACACTGACAAAGGATCTACAAAATGCGGTACAGGGTTACAGGATAAATCCTGAGGATACATGACTGACCTTATCACATACAAAAGTTACATTTCTTGTTATATAGGTCCTGATTTATTTTGGTCTTAACCATCCATCAGAAAAGTATAAGAACAAGGTATATAAAGTAAAGCCATGTTAATATGCTGAGCTGTGAAAGGCTCAAGTCAACAACTTCTGGGGATAATCTACTACTATTATGAACTGCTGGACTGTGTTGGATTGTTTTGTTGAATTCATGCACCTATAGTGTTTAGATGCCAATAGAATACCCATCTCTGACAGGACTAAGCAAGAAAAGGGGATACAAAGGAAGGGCCATTTTGTATTTGTACATACAAAATAGTCAAGATAGATATACATTTACTTTCACTTGGTTCAGTGAGAAAAAAGATTTGTACTAATAGTGTTTGGATAGGATATCCTGTCTGCTTCTTATACAATGGATAACCACTAAGAAAATAACAATGTACAATGTATTAATTATTGAAACTGTCTTATTAATCAGTTTTGAAACTATCTTATTGCTATTTGTTTCTCAATAAAATAAAAGGAGGAAACAAAATGTCATTTTTTCAGTAATGTGATTCCAGATATATAAATAAAAATATTTGTGGAAGTAGGTAGAATGAAAGAGATTACTACATGCACATCAAAGTTTTCTAAACACTAGCTACATTCATTAATGAAACTAGAGAAATGATTCCTGATCTGTGAAATTGAAATCATGATCAAATCAGAAGAGAGCATAAATGTGAAAGGTATATCATATGGTTTAACATTTTAATGAAAGATATCAATAAATATTAAAAGAGAAAGACATAGTATATTTCTGGTTGAAAACAATTATTATCATAGACTTATCAAGTATCTCCCAAATGAATTTAAGTCAATTACATTTCATTCAGCATACTAACAAGAAGGGCCAGTAAGATATTTCAGTGGACTAAGCACCAGTTTTGGCAAGTACAAGAACCAGAGTTCAATCCCTGGTCCCACATGTCACACCAGCCTTGAGAGTGGACCACACTGAGTTGGCAATCCAGTCCAGTCATAGTGGCACACGCCTGTAATCCCCACACAGGGAAATCTGAATCCAGGAGGATTATGGAGTCCTAACTACATTGTGAAACTCTGTACCAAATACATTAAAAAAGAAAAAAAAAATCCTAACAAAATGATGCACATTCTACAATATTATGGGCTACTTTTTTTGGAGATAACATGAAAAATAAGACTGTCATTAAGTGTTACGTATACGTAAGATCTTCTGGAGTTTAAAACATATTACAACTGAATAATAATTTAAACTGTCTACTACCATTGAAGAAGATAGCATTTGAATGTTAGAAGAACAATCAAAGTTAGTTTATGAAAGTTAACTTATATCATGAATGGAACTTTTAATTATTATTACTTTCTTTTATGTATTTTAGGGGTCTAGAGGTTGTTCAGGGTCTCAGTACTGGATTGGAACCATGGTGAATCTCCTGTTTACAGCCTCCCAGTTGTTTGGATTACAGGCATGCACCACCATGCCCAGTCTCAATCGCCATCTCACCGGGCCCTGGGGGCAGGACCAGCACAGCAGGCCAGGAGATCAAAGCCCTGGCCCTTGCGCCTGCTTGTAGTGCTTTAATCTGCAGAGCTATTTGGCCATCCCTTTAATTATTATTACTGAAAATAGGTAAAAGCATTAGTTTTTTTGTTATAAATTTTTAATTACTACCTTTTTGAACAGCAGTTTTCATTGTCTAAGTATCACTAGTAAGGAAAAGAAAAATCCATCATGATTTCCCTTTGGAGGAAATAGAAAAAGTATCTTAGGCCACATATTAACTTAAGTTCTTATTTTAATCTGGTAATTAAAATCATATCAAGTCAGATAATAAAGTAGAATTAGCCAACAAAATCTTCATAATATAATATCTCATTACACACATAGAATCTCACTGAGCTGTAAATCTGAATCAGTAGAATATTTTACCAACATTATTTTTCCATTCAGTGAAGGCATTTCAATGGTCTTACTTAAAACTATCACCTCCAAAGGGAAGTTATTTTACCTTTGATCCCATTAGCACCGTGCAAGGTAACTCAAATCACTACATGAACCAAAGGAATAATTACATTCTTAACTGGGAAGAATTGGGAAGCATTAGTGGAAATAAAACTCTAGGGATGTTAGGTCAGGAATTCATGACTTAACAGTGAATCTTAAAGTTTTCTTAAGTAGTATCCTGAAGCTTCCTTCAGTTCACTGGCATACTGAATTCAACAAGACTGAGGTTTCTGACCTCAGGACAACACAAAAAGGAATTGAATGTATAGGAGTGTAAAAATATTGGCATATCTGAATATATGACTCATACACAATACCTGTCTGGTACATACAAAGTCTGGAATTTGATTCCCAGTACCAAAGAATAATAAAACATAAAAAGAATGTGATGGACCAAATAGCTCCATTTGGGCTACTTTTTTTGGAGATAACATGAAAAATAAGACTGTCATTAAGTGTTACGTATACGTAAGATCTTCTGGAGTTTAAAACATATTACAACTGAATAATAATTTAAACTGTCTACTACCATTGAAGAAGATAGCATTTGAATGTTAGAAGATTCAACATTCAAAGCACTGGATTAAAGCACTGGCTTAGGCAGAGGCAACTGTAGGAGTTCTATCCCAAGCCTGCTGTGCCAGCCTTCCACCCACACACAACTCCCTCGCTGTGATTGACACTAGGAGTGTGGTGCACGGTCCAGCCTCTTGAGAGGCTGAATACAGGTGGATCACCCTGTAGACCCTGTAGAACCTTACTAAAAATACAAAAAAGAATGTTGGAATAGGCCATTCTTTGGGGCACTCACAGGTCTTCATTAAAGCATTAAAAATGTTTTCAGACAAAAAATATAAATGATCTTGTAATTCTTTATGATGTTTGGTTGTCTTCAGTAGCCTCTTTAACATAAAGGGTAGTTCCAGTCCCACTTTATCATCTTGGACTGACAGGTGCCCTATAACAACTATGATGTCCTGACCAGGTGGGTGCAATTATCAAAAAATATACAAAGATAGAGTTATTTTGACTTCCAGGTTATGTAATAGTGACTTATAACTTATTTTTCACAGAAATTAAAATACAAATAGAGAAACAACTCAGGAAGATGATTCTGGAACTATATCATCAGATCAATTCTAGATCAGTGGAAATAAACTTGATTTATATGTACATATTTATACATTTGAGTCTACTATGATTTTTATCTTCAGTTGAAAAACTCACTTTGCAGATAGAAAGTCTAAAGAAGTGTATGGATGTCTCTCCTTGAAATGGAGATAGAATGTTTTGTGTCCCATGAAAGTGCATACAAGTTGTTTATGACCAGGTGAACAAAGGCACTTATGTTGGGATTGTTAGCTTCTTTTCCAGTCCGTCTAGGGTTTTCTTAATGTGCTCATGAATGAACTAGGCATTTTGGCAGCTATGGAAGTTTCCATGTGAAGCCCTGCATACCACACTGTAGCTGATCTGAATGCAGCAACTGGTAAGGACCCAAATTGCCCATAACAAAGGTCAATTTTAAGCGCTGGTGTGGTATCATTCCCAAGACTGATGACATAGAGAATCAGCAAGCTACCTATTGAAAGTCTGATTACATTGGATCCCTTTCATCATGGAGAAAACCATAGTTTGTCCTTACTGAAATAGATATTTATAGTGAATATAATTTTTCACAGTTACACAGTGTACAACTCTTCTATCAGGACCATCTCTTATTTCCAGGATGACTTAATCTCTGTTATGTGTCCTCACCAGTACATGCCACCATTTTATATTGGCAGATGGTAATATTACACAATGAAAGTAAACAAAGGACTTAACACTTTGCATTCACTGGTTTACTATGTATACAATTACCCAAATATATTGATTCTCCATAATGGTTATATCACTACTAAAAGAAGACTTCAAAAAGCAACTGGGAGAAAGAATGGATATTTAAAGTAGATTAAAATAATAATTAATGTATGATAATATTTCCCTAGAAAGAAAACATGAAATCAAGATTTTGGTGTGGATATGGACCTGATCTTACTTTATAAGTAATTTCTGAACTATTTCTTCTTGTCCTAAGAGCTATTAACTTACCTAGAGTTCTTAGTCTCTGAGAGCAATATTTTCCTGGGAGAGCATATCCACAGCTCCCAAAAGAGAGAAATCTGAGAATATTAATTGCCCAGAACATCTTTGTTTATTGGGCTGGCTGGCAGATATAGGAAAGGATTGCTGTGAAACTTTTCTCCTTTAAAGAGAAATTGCCTTATTGTCACACAATAGGTATAAAAATTTGTTGATGACTAGGTGATGTATGTGAGGAACTTTAGGACTTTAATATTATTCATGTTTGCCCAGTAAGTCTCTTCAGTGATCACCATGGTTTATATTTGCTATTCAAATTTTTATTGTAAGAATATAGTGATCTTTGTTTTAAAAAAATTAGGAAAATAATATTTAAAATTGCTAATAGAGGTATATTCAAAAAATTACAGAAACAAAAAGAAAAGCAAGGAATTAAGATTTTTATCTAGGCTTTTAAAACATAATAAACAAGATATAGGGACAAGATTAAAAGTTATATATTAAGAAAAATGATGGAAAAACAGATTGAACTAGACTGGTAGACAAGCTGTTTGATATGATCTGAATTAAGTGTTTACAACACTAGATGGGGTGGGCAGATAGAACAGAAGATTTTTCCTCATTCTTTGGATTATGTCCTGAAGATAATAAAGAACCACAGAGAGAAAAGACAAGACTGGATTGCAGTTTAAAAGACTTTTGGAAGCAAGCACCTGGAAGGTTAATCAATATTCATTGAAAGAATAAACAAATAATTAGAGGCATAAAACTGAAAACAAAGAACATGAATGGGAGATTATTAAAATTTTGTAAGGAAAGATATGCTCAGACCTAGAGATATGGTCTCCAAAATAAATATGAACTCATATATCATAAAATCTCTCTCCTATCTCCTAACAATGAAATGACAGGCGAAAACAGATAGGACTGTGAAGTCTTGTTCTCTGCAATATTTTAAAGAATGCTATTTTTTTTTTATTTTATTGAGGAAAATATAGCAACAAGACAATTTCAAAGCTGATTAATACGACAATTTCAATAATTAATACCAGGTCGGGCGTGGTGGCGCATGCTTGTAATCCCAGCACTCGGGAGGCTGAGGCAGGAGGATTATTGTGAGTTCGAGACCAGCCTGAGCTACAAAGTGAGCTTAAGGCCAGCCTGAACTGCATAGTGAGACCCTGTCTCAAAAAGACAAAAAAAAAAAAAAAAAAAAATTAATACCTTGTTAATTTGTTATCTTCTTAGTGGTTATCCATAGTACAAGATACAGACAGGATATCCTGTCCAAGCACTATTACTACAAATCTTTCTTCTCATTGATTTAAGGGAAAGTAGGTATATATCTATCCTAACTATACTGTCTATACAGATACAGAATAGACCTTAGCTTGCATCCACTTTTTTGTTTAGTTTTGTCAGATATGCACATTCCATTGACATCTAAATACTATAGGTATGTGAATTAAGCAAAACAATCCAACACAGGCCAGCAGTCACAATGCAGAAGTTGTTGACTTGAATCTTTCACAGCTCAGCATATTAATATGGCTTTACTTTATATACCTCGTTTTTATATTTTTTTTCTAGATGATTAATACCACGATAAAGCAAGACCTATGTAAGCAGAAATGTATCTATCATATCTGATAAGATCAGTCAAATTCCTCCGGATTTACCCTGAAACCATGTTCCACACTTTGCAGATCTTTCATCAGGGTCAGCTATGTGGATGAGTCATGGCCATTGCTTGACCAATTTGCTGTCTGTGGAAGCCCGCAAGAATGTTTTCTCTCCATGTGACTCTCCTTAGGCACACTCTACATCATCAATCACATTCCTCTTTGGCCCCATAATCTCTTCGATCAGAAAATTTGAGACACAGCTGAGTTACATGATGTTATAGTTCAGGCTCTCCTATGTCCTGAGTGTTAACTCATCTTAAAAAGCTAGGGTCAAAATGTTGGCTGTCTTTGAAGCCCTTCTATTTCTCTAATTTTTGGTCTGCAAACTTAGGTTGTTAACCCTCCAGAAGAATTGCTCATTATTACCCTACAACATGTATAGTTGGGTGTAGCTTCACTATCTGTCTGACTATCAAACATTTTAGGCATAACATAGAACAGGTATTTTCTATCACATATTGAAATGTTAAAATTTGAGTTCCTACAGAATATGGAGATAAAAATTAAAAATATTCATCCAGCTGAGACCACCAGGGCCAACTTGCTGGCAACTCCCCGGAGCCCCTGCCCCCAAGTCCGCCGAATGAGTGGGAATTTTCCCAACTCCCTTGGCATCCTGGTTCAGTGAGTGTGTTATGAGTCTGGGGAAAAGCCTTTGGCTTCTCCCCTAGTGCTATGCTACCTGGAGCCCCTGCCCCCAAGCCCGCCAAGCTAACGACCTGCTTGAGATATCCAGGGCCAACTCACCTGACAACTCCCCAGAGCCACTTCCCCAAAGCCTGCTGAGTGAGTGGAAATTTTCCCAACTCTCTTGACATCCCAGTTCAGTGAATGTGTGTTGAGTTTGAGGAAGAGACTTTGGCTTTTCCCTGTGAGCTGTGCTATTACGAACCCCTGCCCCCAAGTGAGGAACCGGCCTGAGACATTAGACTGACCTGCCCCTCAAGCCCACTGAGCAAGTGAGAACTTTTCCAACTCTCTGGGCATCTAATCCACGCAAGTAAGGTTTGGTGAGTGTGTGGGAGAGCCTTTGGCTTCTCCCTGCACGTTCTGTGCCATGTAGAGCCTCAGGCCCCAAAACACCCTAGACAGAGACCTGCCTGAGACACCCCAGACAGACATGCCTGGCAACTCTGCTGAACCCCTTCCCTGAAGCCCGCAATGGGAGTGAGAATTTGAGTGACTCTCCCAGCACTCAATTCACCCCTGTCTGGCCAGGTGAGTGTGAGAGAGACCTTCTGCGCTTCACTGTGCTCCCGTACCAGGGACCCAAAAGAGGGGAACCACAGGCTCACAGTTGTACCAGAAGAGTGACAGCAAAAAGAAACTGAACACAACAGCTAGATCTAGGCCAGATATAATTGGATAATCTCAAATTAAATAGACAAGTACCCGAATATCATTACATGCTAAAGTTATAACTGCACCAAAGCTCTACACAAAAGGTCAGAGGTCAGTGTTACACAAAATGACAATGACAAGGAGAAAATATAATCTCAGGCCTCAAGTACACCAATAAATGCAGAGGACACTAGCTCAGCTGAAATGAATTAATTAAAAGAGATGGAAGCTAAGGAACAACAACAGAAAGGTATAGAGGAACTTAGACCACAATTAATGCCTGAACAAAAAAATAATAAATATTTGAATACATAACTTCTGAAGCAATGAATCAAATCCAGAAACATATGGGGTAAACCCAATGAACACACAGAGCAAGTGCAGAGAACACTATTCGAGCTGAAACATGAATTAACAACTTAGGATGCAAAGAAACAACAGCAGAAAGGTCATGACAAACTCAAAGCAGAAATAATTTCTGAAATAAAAAAAGAATTCCTTGAAATCTTAGCATCTGAAGTACAGAATCAATTCTGGAAATATATACAGGAAACCTAATTTGGAAGAAACTGCAATAATAGAATTAATAGCTACCCCTGAAGAAGACATTGACAAAAAAAAAAAAAAGAGAGGAGATCAGAAATATGACAGATTCCTGGAATGAGCAATGCAAAAAAGAAATAGAATGCATGAAGCAGAGTCAAAGACATATAGAAGGTCTAAAAATATCAAACATGAGTCCATAAAACCATTTGAGTGAAAGTGAAGACAGTTTCAGATCTAGAGGACCCTGGTGCAGCTAGTGGAAAGGTGAGAAAGGATTGTTAAAAACAAAGAGAATGCAGGAAAAAGTAATCCATCACCTGCAACATGATGCCAGGATGAGCAATGTGAGATTAATTGGCATAAATGAGAATGAAGGAATCAACATAAATGATATAAAAAGTATATGGGCAGAAGTAATCCCAGAAAACTTCCCAATATGAGGAAACAATCCAACATTCAGGTAACTGAAGCATACAGAACACCAAACAACTTCAACTCAAATAAAAACACACTAAGCCATATAATAGTCGAGATCCCAGAAATCCGAAACAAAAATACTATACTAAAAGCTGCTAGAGAGAAGAAGCAGATCACATTCAAAGGAAAACCCATCAAAATTACAATGGACTTCTCTACACAAACCATGAAGGCAAGGAGAGAATGGAGCAGAATACTTCAAGTTCTCTATGAAAACAAATCCCAGCCCAGACTACTATACCCTGCAAAATGCTCTTTAAAGTTTAATGCAGAAGTGAAATACTTCCATGACAAAGAACAACTAAAGAATTTCATGATGACAAAGCCATCCCTTCACAGGCTGCTGAAAGATGTTCTAGAGAGGGATAACATTGTTGAGAACTAAAGGGATGAGAATGGAAGGAACCCACTAAACAGGGCAAACAACACAGCATAAAAAGTAGTAAACAACGGCAGGTAAATATCATGAAAATCATAAGTCAGCACATTTTAATTATAACCATCAATGTAAATGGACTCAATTCACCACTTAAAAGAAATAGACTGGCACAGTGGATTAAGAAACAAAATTCAACAATATGCTGTATACAAGAAACACACTTAACTCAAAAAGACATTCATAGGTTCAAAGTCAAAAGGTGGAAAACAATCCTACATATCCCAGCACTTCAGGAAACAGCAGGAGTAGCAATTCTGTTTTCAGACAGTCTCAACTTCAAACCACGAATGATAACATGACACAAAGCAGGCCACTACATATCGATTAGGGGAAAAAATTCAAGAGAAAGAGGTAACACTCATAAATATCTATGCACCAAACACAGGAGCATCCAACTATGTACGACAAAACTTAATGGGCATGAAAATGTTAATGTCCAAGACCACAATCTTAACAGGAGACCTTAAAACCCCTTTTTCACAAAAAGATAGATCAATAAGACAAAAAATTATAAAGAAAGTAGCAGAATCAGACACTGGAACAAATGGACCTGGTGGACATATGCAGAGTGTTCCAACAAAACACAGCTGAATACACATTTTTGCACAATGGTCATTTTTCCAAAATACACCACATAATAATCCAAAGGTCGTGGTGAAGTGTATGCAAGAAAACAAAAATTATCCCATGTATATTATCTGACCACAGTGCAATGAAACTGGAAAGAAACAAAAAAGAAAGCCACCAAAGCCCACTATATTCATGGAAATTAAACAACACCCTACTCAGCAATCAATATGTCACAGAAGAAATTAAGCAAGAAATTCAACAATATATACAATTCAATGAAAATTCAAGCACAACTTACCAGAATTTATGGGATGCAAAGAAAGCAGTTCTTAGAGGGAAAATCATAGCTATGAATTCACACATTAGGAAAGCAGAATGGGAACAAATGAATACCTTAATGTTGCACATCCGACGTCTAAAAAACAAGAGCAAACCAAACCCAGAGTGCATAGATGCGCAGAAATCATAAAGATTAAAGCAGGAATTAATTCAACTGAGTTGAAGAAAATAATTCAAAGAATCCACCTACCAAAGAGTTGGTTCTTTGAAAGACTAGTAAACCTCTAGCCAACTTCATCAAAAAGAGGAAAGAAAAAATTCAAATACAAGCAATGAGGAATGAAAAGGGTGAAATCACCACAGACCCAGTGGAAATGCAGAAGATTATCTGTAGTTACTTTGAGAATCGTTATGCTCACAGAATAGAAGACACAGAAGAAGTAGACAGATTCCTAGAAAGGTACAAATTACCAAAAATGAACCAAGAAGATCTAACAACTCTCAATAAGCCAATAGCAGATAACGAAATACAAAATGTAACTAGAAGCCTGCCAAAAAAAATCCAGGTTCTGACGGATTCATGGCTAACTTCTACAAGAAATTTATACAAGATATAATCCCTACACTTCTCAAACTCTTCAGTGCAATTGAAAAGGAAACAGTCCTCTCAAAAACATTCCTGGAGGCAAGTACTATCCTGATTCCAAAACCAGGGAAATACACAACCGAAAAAGTGAACTAGAGGCCAATCTCCCTCATGAACATAGATGCAAAAATACTCAATAAAGTCCTAGTAAACAAAATGCAGCAAATCATCAGAAAGATCATACACTATGACCAGGTAGGATTCATCCCAGGTATGCAAGAATGTTTCAGTATTCGAAAATCTATAAATGCAATACATTATGTTAATAGACTGAAACCTAAAAACCACACAATCATTTCAATTGATGAAGAAAAAGCTTTTGACAAAGTTCAACACTTATCCATGTTCAAAGTCCTACAGAAAATTGGAATAGATGGACTTTATGTCAACTTGATAAAAGCCATCTATGACAACCCAACAGCAAATATAATTCTAAATGAGGAAAAATTGAATTCTTTTGGATCAGGTACAAAAAAAGGATGTCCTCTATCACCACCCCTATTCAATATAGTTTTGGAATCATTAGCAACAGCCATTAGAAAAGAGGGAACAATAAAAAGAATAAGAATAGGTAAAGAAGAAGTTAAATTATTACTATTTGTAGGTGATATGATACTTTACTTGGAACACCCAAAAAATTCCACCAAGAAGCTACTAGAATTGATATACAAATTCAGTAGCATAGCAGGATACAAAGTCAATATTCAAAAGTCAATAGCATTCCTCTACACAGATAACAAACACACTGAGTTGGAAACTATAGAAACAATAAGTTTTATAGTACCACCACTGAAAATGAAATACCTTGAAATTCCTTAATCAAGGAAGACAAAGATCTTTTCATGCATATATTACAACACCCTAAGAAGAGAGATTATAGAGGATTCCAGAAAATGGAAAGATATTCCAATCTTCCGGATAGGAAGAACCAACATCATGAAGATGACCACACTCCCAAAATTGTTTACAGATTTAATGCAATCCCTATCAAATGGCCACCAACATACCTGCACTACCTAGAGAAAATGTTCCTAAAATTTATTTGGAACCACAAATGACCTAGAATAGGAAAGGCAATCTTGGCCAACAAAGACAAGGCAGGAGGCAGCACAATTCCTGATTTGAAATTATACTACAGAGCCACTGTGACAAAATCAACATGGTATTGGCATTGAAATAGACCTGAGGATCAGTGGAACAGATTAGAAGATGCAGAGGCCACTGTGAACACACTCAGCCACCTGATGTTTGACAAAGGGGTCAAACAAGCTTAGTGGAAGAAAGATAGCCTCTTTAATAAATGGTGCTGGAAAAACTGGCTTTCTACATGCCAAAAACTAAAACTTAACCCAGCTCTATCACCATGCACTAAGCTAAAGTCAAAATGGATTAAAGACCTAAACATTAATACAGAAACACTCAATCTCCTGGAAGAGAAGTAGAAGGAACTCTTGAAGACATAGAGGTAAGCAAAGAGTTCATGAACAAACATGTATGTTTCACGGGATACACTTGAAAGAAACCCCAGGTGGGATCAACTGTTCTTTAGGAGTTTTTGCACATCAAAAGAAATTGCCAACAAAGTGAAAAAAAACCCACATATTTTGAAAATATCCTAACTAACAGGCAATCAGACAAAGGTCTGCCGTCTAGAATATATAAAGATATTTTAGGGCACAATTCAGAAATAGGCATCTGACATGAATACACACTTCTCAGAGGATGAAAATAAGAAGCAAATAAATATATGAAAAATGTTCCACATTGCTACCATCCATAAAATGCAAATTAAAGCAACACTGAGATACTATCTCACTCCAGAAAGAATGGCTATCATAAAGAAATCAACCAACAACAAATGTTGGAGAGGTTATGGGGAAAATGGAACAGTTCTCCACTGCTGGTGGGAATGTAGACTGGTGCAACCATAGTGGAGATCAGTCTGGACACTCCTCAAAAGAGTAGGACTGGAAATCCCATTTAAACTGACTATTCCCCTACTGGGAATTTTCCAAGAGGAACTGAAACCATCATACCATAGTGATATATGTGTACCTATGTTTATAGCAGCACAATTTGTGATAGCAAAATGTTGGAAACAACCAAGATGCCTGTCACATGAGCAATGGATGAAAAAGATGTGGTATTTCTATACAATGGAATTTAACTCAGCTATAAATAATGATAATCTTGAAGCACTTATATTGAATTGGATGCCACTTGAATATACACTCATAGGTGAAATAAACAAGACACATATGTGCAGATATTGTATAGTCTCCCTAGTATAAGAAGTCAAAATAAGAAATACAAATAAAAATGTACAACAACTAAAAAGATTTGAGTCAGATTGTTATGGAAAACCAAACAGCATATGCTGCATGGTATAATCAGCTTTTCTTCTGCATGGTTAACCACCTAAGCTCACAGATCAAAAATTGGAGGAATAGAAGGACCGCAATGTCAGCCAACAATTTGGCCTTAGCCTTTCAAGGTCCGTGAAGACTCAGGATATAGGAGAAACTGTACTGTAACATCATGGAACTCAGTTGTTCCTCAAATTTTCTGAACAAGGAGATTATGGAGCCCCACAGGTAGGTGATCGATGATCTCTAGTGTGCCTGGGGAGAGTCACATGGAGAGAAAACTTTCTCTCAGGCTCTCACAGAGAGCAAACTGGTCAAGCTATGGCCATGACTCATCTATATGCCTGACACAGACAAAGGATGTACAAAGTGAGGTACAGGATTACAAGATTAAGCCTAAGGGAACTTAACTGACCTCATCAAATACAAAAGCTACATTTTTTGTTAAAGGTCTTGCTTTATCTCAGTCTTAACCATCCAGCAGAAATGTATAAAAATGAGGTATATAAAGTGGGGCCATAATAATAATTGGCTATTGTCTACAACTTCTTCAGATAACTCAATATTATTGTGGAATGCTGGACTGTGTTGGATTGTGTCGCCGAGTTCAGGTACCTATAATGGTTTAATGACAATGGAGTGCCCATCTTTGATAGGTGTATACAAAAACAGGAGAATACAAAGGAAGAACCATGATGTGTTTGTATAAACAGTACAGTTAGGATACATAAGCAATACTTTTGCATAATTCAATGAGAAGCAAGATTAGGACTAATAGAAGCTGGACAAGATATTATGTGGACTTCTAGTAATATGGACAACCATTAGGAAGATAACAAGTTAGAAAGTATTAGTCATTGAAACTGTGCTATAAAAAATAAGTTAAGTATACACCTACATTCTCTTAATTCCTTTATTAGAGACATCTGCTCTAATAATGTTTGTAAGTAGAATATCACATATTTACCATGTTTGACAGCAAACCATTATGAAAACAATTTGCAATGTATTAATTAGTGAATCTGTCATGTTAATTTGATTTGAAACTGTCTCATTGCTATTTGTTCTTCAATAAAAAAGTAAATAAATTTTTAAAAAGTATGTAAACGTCCTTTAAAGACTTCTCCAAATACATATTCTCTAACTGCAGTAGAACTCCCATCCCTGACAAAAAAAAAAGGAGAAAAATATAAAGGATTGTTGTGTAGTGAAAAAATATGCATGTATATACAAAATAGGTTAGATATATAGCTGCTTTATCTTAGTTCAATGATAAGCAAGGTTATTACTAATATTGTTTAGACAAGATATATCTTGATCTGCTTCTCTGAATAATTGCTATGAAGACAACATGCAGTGTATTAACTATTGTAACTGTCCTACTAACCTGTTTTGAAACTTTTTCATTGCTATTTTATCTTTTTTTCTCATGAAATGAATAAAAGATAAAAAATAGAAAAATAAAAAAATATTCATTCAGCAGAAAAGTATATACAGAATAGTTAGGATATATATATACAGCTACTTTCCTTGATTCTATAAGAGAGATTTGTATAATAGTGTTTGGACAGGATATCCTGTCTAATTCCTATACTATGGATAACCACTAAAAAGATAACAATGTGAACTGTATTAATTATGAAAATTTCCTTTTAATCAGCTTTGAAACTTTCTCTTTGATATTTGTCTCTCAATAAAATGAGAGAAAATTAATTAATACATTGCAAAAAAGAATATGAATAAACAATTACATATTTTTACACAGAAATTTAGAAATCTAACCATATAAAGCATTGTAGCAGGACAGCCCAGTGACATTTGAAAGTGGATAATAAAAAATATTCTTATATGAAAAAGTTATAACATGGGGGAGGGATTGGAATGGAAACAGAAAAGGGACATTTTCTCTGAGTTCTAACCTTAACAGAACAACAAAATATTTATTTTTGTTCCAATGTTTGCTAGAATGTATTGCCAATATTATCTTCACCTGTATTTGTCCAATTCTATATAGGGCTAATAGTATTACTATTTACACTACATCATATAACTACAGTTACCTTGCCCAAGAATAACTACAGATTATTGAATTGAAACTGATATTTCAAAGAATAAAACAGTCATAGAGCTCTTTAATTTTTAAAGGCATCATTTACATATGATAAGATGAAGTGTAGATATACTTTTTTCCTGTTATGAATAAATGCATCTCCTATAAAGCCAAAAGCAAAGTTATTGGTTCCATTGGCTGGAGTTAACAGGTAACTGCTGTGATTTGGATGAGTAGAACAACATTTAACTTCTACTATCATTAATGTTTACCATTATTATATTTAAGCAGCATTCTGGTTACACTGGCTTGAAGCATGCCAGTGTATTCTTTCTCTTATACTAGAATTTTCTTGGTAAAATGCTTAATCTTGTTGAGTCTCACTTCCTTCAATTTTAAAAGGCAGAAATAATACTTGAAGTATAGTTAAGAGGATTAGAGGTTGCTTTCTGTATGAAGCAAAGTTTGATTCTTGTAATTCCTATTGTATAGCTAATAAATCTCTCAGAGACAATTTATAAAATAAAATTGCATTTATTTAAGAAATAGTTAAACATGTTGTGCTGCACTGCCTCTGAAAATCCACTTATTATTCAGGTGCATATGTCATCTTCTACTTTTGAGTGTCAATCCAGTTCATTACCTGTTTCTAACCAGCAGAATATAGCAGAAGTGGTAACATATTATGGAATAATAGATAAATCATAGTGGAGTAATAACGTATAAGTCAAATCTTGACCAAGTATACAATAAAAATATTATATGTGTACAGTGGAGTATAATAAAGTGTTGAAATGTAATAAAAATATTAGCTCTTAAATATCAATCTGTGTGGTACAGATGTAACATTAAGCCAAATAAGTCAAAAGGGTACAGGCAGGAGGAAGGATTAACATAAATTTTTAAACCATATGGATTTATATTGTGTAGGGACAATGTTCAGGATAAATTGTTTTTTGACATAAATGGTACTTATGCTGCTGTTTAACACTATTCAAATCTTTCAGTAGTCCAGAGAAGGCCAATAGTGTTTTTTGAAGCAAATAAGTTCATTCATACACTAGACACTACTCATTTGACCCCGGATGATTCACAAATCTGTAAATTTAGATGCTAATTTCTGGATCCAAAAAATAATAACTAACCAATAACTTATAACTACTAATATATATCTTTAGTGTGATCAAAAAGACATCCCACACATGCTTTGTCACTATGCATGTTTGTGGAGTATTACTTTATATTTCATATAGTTCATGGATCTCACTTGTTAGTATGATCATGTCAAAATAGTCAAATTTTGCCCTAAGACCTGCAATGAATGTATTGGAAATAATACTAGAAGAGCAAGTGGAAACCTAACTTGCAATATCTTATCTTTTTTAATTAATTAATTAATCATTTTATTGAGAAACTAATAGCAATGATACAGTTTCAAAACTGATTAATAGGAAAGTTTCAATAATTAATACATTGTACATTGTTATCATCTTACTGGCTATGTCTTATCTTTAAAGAAGTAAAAACAATTACTCCTTGAAAGTCCAAGACCATTGGTGAATTTTGGGACTTGCAATAATTGGTATTGCAAGTGAACCCTAATGACAATAACTTGTATGGTTCATTGTCCTCTCTCAGAATTAAAAAACGGATATTGGCAGATATATGTAGCTAATGAACAAAAAGCAGCATGTTATCTACATTTAAAAAAATAGACTTTTGGCCAGTAAACAGAAGAGGAAACCCAGGAGTAAATGTATTCATTCAGTCATCTGACTCTCAACAAAGTAGCCAAAGAAATATGTGGGTGAACATAGTCTCTTCAAAAAATGGATCTATGTACTTCCACTTACAGAAGATTGAAACTAGACTTCCATTTCACCTTGCAAAAAAAATAAATAACTCAAAATGGATCAAAGACCTTAATACAACACCTGAAACTTTGAAACTATTAGGTGAAGACATAGGGGAAATCACTTCAAGATGTAGGTATAGGCAACAATTTCCTGAATAGGACTCAAATGGGCTCAGAAAATAATAGCAAGAATTGACAAATGAGACTACATCAAACTGAAGAGCTTCTTCACAGAAGAGGAAGCAATCAGTAGAGTGAAGAGGCAGTCTACAGAGTCAGACAGAAATGTGGCCAGCTGTTTTTTTCAAGAGTATTGAGATGCTGATGGTTTGAAAAAAATGAAAACAACACCAAAAGAACAAACAATCCAACCAATAAATGAGCAATTGAGCTGAATAGGCACTTTTTAAAAGAAGCATAAATGGCAATTAAATGGAATACCCAGCCCCCAAAATGAAACATGTTCAGTGTTTTTTTTTTTTTTTTTAATCAAACCTATACTGAGACTCCCTTTCACCTCAGCCAGAATGTCTGTCATCAAGAAAAGACAAAACAATAAATGCTGGTGAAGATGCAAGGAAAAAGGAACCCTTACACACTGCTAGCAGGAACTTAAGTTAGCACTAAGGGAATCAAAATAGAGGTGCTTCAAGAATTTGAAAATACAACCTTTGTATGTCCAAGGTATAGCACATTTGGGTTTATTTCTGAAGGAATCAAAGTCCATACAGAAAGTTACCTACATACCTACTTGTATTGTTTACTTTTCTCTTTTTTTTTTTGTTTTGTTTTGTTTTGTTTTGTTTTTTTTTGTTTGTTTTTTGTTTTTTGTTTTTTTTGCGGAACCGGAGATTGAACTCAGGCCCTTGTGCTTGTCATGGAAGCGTTTATTTCCATGAGCCATCTTTCCGGCCCTACTTTTCTCTTATCGCTGAGACAAAATACCCAATACACCAAAGTAAGGAAAGAAAGGTTTAGTAAGATCAGATTGGTAAACCTGATCTTGTGCAGGTTTCAGTCAGTAAATGGCTGGCTCTATAATCAGGGTGGCATGGCACAAGGGCAACACTTCAAGGTGACAGGGGACAGCAAAAGCAGCAAGAACAAAAGGGGGAGTCCGCAAGCCTCTTTCTTCTACCTTATATTTTAAACACGTGATCACTCTCTAGCACAGGTGCAGCACCCACACCATCTCCCTGCTGTCCTTTTACAGAGGATGAGGGCTTTTACTCTGGTCCCTGCTCAGTCAATTTGTTACCCTTCTAAACTTCTCAATTTGACACACTGTATATGCCGGTGTTTATTACAGCACAGTTCTTTTTTGCTAAATTGTGAAATAAGCCCAGATATCCATCAGCAAAGGAAAAGATAAAGAAATTGTAGTAGACATAGATTTAAATTTAGATATAGACATAAACATAGACTTCGATGTAGACGTAGACATAGACATAGATTATGGCTTGTGTCTAGTTGTTCCCACAAAGTCCCATGAACTTATGGGGTGGACTTCTACACTTTGTGATTAACTCATGATTCACTGGGATTATGGGTGAGAGTGCTGCTTGGATTATGGTGTGAGTACTATGCCCATCCTGGGCTAGATAGTTTGAATGCATCTTAAGGGGTACATACTTGCTTTCCAAAGCCATTGTTGCTGCTTCTTCTCGATTTTGCACTCTGTTCTTTGCAGCCACTCTGAAAGGTTGCTTTCTGCCACATGCCCCTCTGCCTTGGAGCCAGCTGAGTATGAACTGAGACCTCTAGTAGCTATGAGCTAAATAAACCTTTCCTTCCTTCATGTTGGGTGTCAGCAATGAGAGAAGAGTAACCAAGACAGGCACATACACAATTCAGTAACTTTCAGTTATATATAGATAATGGAGACATTTATGTGTTCACTCAGACCTCCTTCTCTTGCTTTCTCATCCTAATTATCAGCATGACTTCATGTGAACTTGACTATGAAATTCTATAGCAGTATGCTTCAGTCTTCAATATTTTGTAAAATCAATAGTTAAATCACTAAAGGTAGCCTCCCAACTTTCTCACTGCCTCCTGGGCCCTTTCAGTACAAAATGGCTGTTAATGAATCTTATGAAGGGCTTAGTGAACATTAATATTTGACTACATGCAATGATGTGTTAATTAAAGTTAAGTCTTTTTTTTTTCCATTTAAGTTGTGATAGGAAAGAAAATTGATGGAGGCAAACATCACTGTGAATTTTAATTAAGAGAAGTTTAGAAGTGGGTACATCTGTATAATCATAATCCCATAGACCAAATACATTGATCCAACCAGACACAGCAGATTATGACTGAGAGTGACTGCATGTTGTGGAGCAAACTCTTGCTTCTTGCTCACAACATACCAGCATCAATATAATTATGAGTTTAATTTTTTAAATTTGTTGATTTCACATTTGCCTGCATGTATGCTAACTAAAATTAATTAATTTTAAATTGCACACACCAGTTACAACATCAGACTCATTTTCTTATGTATTATCCCTCACTGATTATGTATCCTATAAGATTGCTTTAATTTTTAATTTCATACTTTAAAGTCAAATAATAATATGTATTTCTAATTATCTCACTTACATATCTGGCTGCTGATTAAACCATGTTTTAATATTTTATGACACCAGCCACCTTTAATTCCCTTATTCTGATAGTTCTTGCCCCTCTGTGCTTGTTTTCCTTGTCTTATACATCTTAACATTACATCTAAAGGTATCTTCTCTCATAATTCTACTTCACAGCAGAAAACATTCCAGATTTTTGGTCTGAAAATGAGAGTGAAGTGGAAAAGAAGATATCAATGAGTAAATGAAAGGAATTTATTAGATTTTGTGTATAAATGTGCTTTTGTAGGTTATACAATACTCTACAGTCTGTAGAAGGAGAAACACACTGCTTTTAAAAATTTAGGCAATATCCTAAAAAAACCTAATATAAATATTTACAACCACAGCAATGCTACAATCATCACTGTTACAAGCTGATGTCTCTTTCTGCAATGAGTAGCATAAAATAATAAAATGGAATTTAAAGTTGATGAATGTTTACCATATTCACAGATTCACAATTGCTATTTACTGTGTCATTTTAAAATACCTCAGCCAAGAGAACTGAGGGCCTGAAAGGTTAAGAACAAGTGTTTCAGGGCACTCCACTCCTGGTAAATGCAGATAGGGAAGAAATTATAATTTAAAAGCCTTTTGCTGCACTGTATTCAGTCCTTCTAAGTAAATTAGTTACCCTAATGTATTCTTAAGATTAAGTATAGATTCTCAGGACACGGTCATAAAGTCAGTGCATTAGGATATATTTATTAAAGTCCTTTGGATTCTACTTTACTGGACATAAGTTGATGACTCATTTCATTTTCCTTTTTCTATACTTTCCTCAGCTGCCCTATTCAGTATTCAGAAGATTCCTGTAAAATTGTAAACAAGAGGAAAGACAACATCATGGGCAAAGGAAACAAGTTCACTGCCTTCTTTGAACTTGTGTTGATTACAGTCCCCACTGTGTGTTATTGTATATTACAGAGATGCAACACTACAAATTCAGTGTTTCTTTTAAATAGTCAAAATGAAATCTACATGGAGCTTATTCAGATAACTCTGAAAAGGCTAACAACAAAGATCAAAGGGGGAAAAAAAGCAAAGCACAAGCAAAAAAGATAATTAAGAAAACAAAATAAATAGGCTGTTATGTTCTTCTTTCTGTCTTTTTTTTTAAATTTTGTTCTGTTTGGTACTGATGATTGAATTCAGGGCCTTCACATTGAGCTACATGCCTAGCCCATTTTTATATTTTATCTACCAGCAGAGTCTCCTTAAGTTGTCTGAGTAGAAACAGCTTGTTACAAACTGCCTCAGCTTCCCAGTGTGCTGGTGTGGTACAATATGACCATTATACCAATACTTAGAAGGCTGATGCAGAAGAATCCCAAGTTGTATGCAAGCCCAGGAAATTTAGCAATTTAATGTAACCTTAGTTTGAAAATAAGAGTAACACAAGGGATGGAGATGTATTTCAATGAGAAATTGCTGGGTTTAATCTCCAGCATTGTAATCAATCAACATAAAGAACAAAAAATATGTCAGAACACTACATAAATTATTTCATAGTATCTGTAAAACCAGGAAATAAGCAGTTTATAATGATAAAGTGCTTGATGAAGCAACAAATAATTGCTCTTCTTCAAAATGAAAATCTTTGTAGACAAAGATATTATACATTAAAAATACAACCTACACCATGGAAGAAATATATGCATATCAGAGATTTAAGGAACACTTTTGACTTATAACAAGAAGACAACTGACGTCTTAAAGATGAGAGTTGAATAAACATTTCTCCAGAGAAGATAGTTTAAGGGTCAACAAACACATGAAAAGCCGCTGAACGTAATTTACTACAGGGAAACACAGACCAAAATTATAATCAAATGTTTCATACTACCTGAGATAATGATAATATTTTAAGAAGAATAACAAATATGGAGAAATTAGAAACTTGCTCTTTGTTCAGAGTAATATAAGATGCTGCAAGCCATTGTCAGGAATAGTTTGACAATTCCTAAAGAAGTTAGGTATAGAAACACAATTTTGTCTCTCAATCCATGCCAGGCTTATGCCCACAAGAATGGAAAATCAGTATTGACAAGACGCTTATACCCCCCTATTTATAGCAGCATTGTTCTCAAGAGCCTTAAGGTATAATATCTGTCAGTGAATAAATGGACAAACAACTGTGTGTGTTGATGCAATAAAATACCATTTAGTAATAGAAAGGAGTAGAACACTGATGTGTGTGTGTTACAGTGTGAATTCACCTTAACAAAATGTTAAGTGAAAAAGTCAGAAACAGTTTGCAAAAGATCATTATATGGGATGTGACTACCCAATGAGTATAGAGATTTTTCTTTTCCAGGGATGAAAATAATTTGGGACTACTGAGATGGCAAAGCATTGAGAATACATACATATATATATATATATATATATATATATATATATATATATATATATATATATTTGTTTTTCTTTTTTTTTTAGAATCGAGGATTAAACCCATGCCCTTGAGCTTGTCAGGACATCACTTATTCTACTGAGCCAGCTCCCTGGGCCTACCCATCTCCACGGTCCTGGGAATATTTTAAATTTTACTGAATTGTGTATTAACAAATTAGTAGTTCTGTTATTTATTAATTTTATGTTAGTAAAGAAAACATATATTATGCAATAGACAAGAAAATGCAAAAGACATTAACATGTAAAAAGAAATTAAAAGGGCCAGTGAGATGGCAGTCTAAGTACCTTCCTGGCAAGTGCAGAGACCTGGGTTCAGTACCCAACACCACACGCCTCACTGGCCCCACCCTCAGCTGTGCTGAGCTGGCCACCAAGACTAGGCATAGTGGTGTATGCCTGTAATCCCAGCTCTGGGGTGCCTGAAAACAGGAGGATACCTACGAGTCCAAGCTGTACTGTGAGACCTTATACCAAATACATGAGAAAAGAAATTAAATTAAAAATATCATGTTAAAATGTTTAAATAAGAAATTAATTCTAAAAGGCAAAAAGTCAATTGAAAATTCTATAAACTGGTATAATTAATAGAGTCAATGACAATAACATTTTAGAGAGGAAAATACACCCAAAAGAAACAAATAAAGAATGTTAGAAATTGTTAAGGATCACTTAGTTTTGCTGCAACAGAGCTCAGGAGGCAAATTCATGAAACAGAGGGATTTATTTTTAAGAGTCCTAGAAAGTGGGAAGCTTCTGATTTAGGAGCTAATGCTTCCTGACAGCCATCTTGCTACGTTATTGCACAGTAAAAGGGAGAAGAGCAAGACAGCACCAAACTCACTTCTGCAATAATTTCCAAATCCATTGATTACAGCAGAGTGGTCATGACCTAAATAATGCTTCTGATCGACTAACTAACACATGAACTTTCAGAAACACATTCAACCTAGAGCACAAAGAAAATAGGAAATCTTGAATATGCACATAACAAATTAATAATTCCCTCATAAAAATACTCATCCTTTGTGAAATTACTTTGAATATCCAACAACTTGAGTTCCATGATTCTATAGTAAACAGAAATGTTTTGAAAAGACAAGTGAAAAATTCCTTAGTTCTCAGATTACCCAAGAGTATATGATTCTGCCTTTAATGCAACATTTTTAGTTAGGCCACAATCTGTAAGGTTCAGAAACCTTACCTGATTTCTTATTTGACTTTGATGAGGGTGGTCAGCTAAAAAGAAGGATCAAAAGTTCTATATTAGAGGTAAGAAGAGAAAACTATGAACAGAAACAGTCTAAGGACAGAGTCAGAATGATTAAATGTGTCATCAAGTGTCCTCCAAAGGACATGTGGACCAGTGATGCAGAGAAATATATGTATCCATAAGACCATACTGATCAAGTAGGCCATCCATCCTTGATGCTCTTCATACAAGAGCAGCAGGGCCTGAGCCTGAACAACAAGGCCTGCCCTTTGGGCTGCAGGCACCTGTGGAGATCTTGATGCACGACAATGCTGTAACTCTGGTGAGGCTGGCCAAGGGCGCTGTCCACTATGATGCCTGTCAGCCTTGGCATTACAATTTCATGGACTTTAAACATCACACATAGGATTTTGGGGTTAGGAGCTGGACATCTACACTCATTTGCATGTGTCTTCCTTCATCTTGTGATTCTTTTCAAGTTCAACGGTGCTTTTAAAGCTCATCATTATATTGAATTTTTATAACATGCAATGTGTCCCATTCTCACATGGAGAAAATATTAAGGTTAAGTAATTTATGTGACAATAGAAGGGAAGAGTTAACACAGGGCTAAAATCATGCTAACAAAAATATCAATGCTTTCTTGAGAATCACAACCTGAAGGAATTTCAAGATGTATTCATACATCTTTTGAAGCTAGCATGTAGTATTCAGAAAACAAATCTCAGATATAATATTCCTCAGATTATGATTATTATTGTTATCTTTGACCACTTAGGCTTTACCTTTGTTTTTATAGTCTTCTGAGTTTTACTTAGGTTGAGCCCACTGGCTGAGACAGATGTTTCACTTATCAGGCAGAAGTGCCGAAGAGCTCAGCTGGATTTGTGCAGACACTCAGCAAGATCAGAGCTGGCAAAAGGTATCATTAGAAATTACTCACATTTGAATTAACCTTCTGACTTTCAGTTGCTGCACTATTTTGGGAAGATTGTAATATTGGATTTAAAACATGTAGTCTGAACTCATCTGCATGGTTTGTGCTTCTCATTTTCAAAAACCTTATTACATTGCATTCTGACAAGGATGTAATCTATACTAATCTTTAGTGCATGTTACAAAATAGTAGACCTGTCATTGCAAATTCCTTTTCCTAAGAGAGATTTGGCTCAGGACTGAGTCTTGATAATGTCTTCAACTATGGCACATAAAAAGTAACTATACGAACACCGGAATTTTTTCTTCTAAGTTACAAAAAAAAAAAAAGATTTTGAAATTTACTTATTAATTTCATTCAGAAAATGAATAAACAAGAACAATTCAATAGTTACATGTATGTGTCTAGTCAACTGGGTTAAGATAACTAGGAGAACATTATTTCTGGAATCTCCATGAAAATGTGACAGCCAATCTGCTCATCTGAAGGCCACGTAGAGCACAAAGAGGGCACTTGGAGGACTTTTTCTCTCTCTACTGGAGGTAGATCCCAGACCTCTGTTGTTGAGGATCAGAACTTATAGTTCTTGGGACTTCACCTTCTGGCAGAAGAACGCTTCACACACTTCCCCCCTCCTATTCTGCTGCTCCTTCAGCCTAAGGTGGAGGAGGATCTCTGTGCCTTGACAGTTAAGTGAGACCCCTCTCGGCATCAGCCTCCTCTTACATATCACTTTTCTAGATACTCTGTTGACTCTGCCTTCCACTTCTCTGAGCAACTCTCTTCAAGGACTAAAAGTACACATAGGAAACTGCTCCTTTCAATGGGCTTCAACTTCTTCATAATTATTACATTTGGAGAAAAGCTGATTCTCAATAATCAGATGACTATGGAAACAGTTTTAGAACCTATATTACTGGAAAAATTATTAGCATATGCTCAGAGACATAAATATATTTGTTGCTTTGATGATATAATATCATTTCTCAGTATCTATTTATATAGTGTTCTAATTAAAATGAAGACAATCTTATTTACGTGGATATGAAATTTAGTGTAATTTGCAAATAAAACCCACTTAAATGTTTAACAAATGGGTATACTTAAGTCACTGATGATATACAGAGTTATTCTGTAATTATTAAAATAACAAATTGAATAATGTTCAAATAATCAAAATTGCCATTTCACATATTATATACAAACTTTAAGCTTCATAGCTGTTAAACTTACTTTTTTATATATGGTGGTTGTGGGTGAGATTATGAGTAATACTGATTTTCCAGCCCAAGTTCTCTCTCTTTTTTCTTTGCAGTTCTTCTCTCTTTCCTTTATAATCAGAAAAAACTAAAACAGCACAATTATAAACATTTAAAATGTTCTATGAGTCTTGGATGCATATAATTTTTCTTATATTTTGTTTTTAACTTCATTATTTGAATGGATCATTGGATTTATAAAGCAAACATTGTTCACCAAAAACCATTTTTCAATATTTGAATGTCACTCAGAATCTGTTTATTCTTCATAGTTCTCACAGGTATTGGTATTTACTGACATCCTTTGTTTTCCTCTCTATTTGGTCTCTTCTTCTTGGCCTCCAAATCTCCATATTTTTTAGCCTTTATTTTAATGCCAAGAACTTTGGGCCAAACTGAGATAAATAACCAAGGAGCTCTACTGACTCAGTTTCTTCATTATAACTTCACAATCCAGGATGACACACATTTGATGCTCACCATACTCCAGTCATCAATTGTACACATATTTGCTAGCATATTAATTTATTTTAATATTCTCTATGTTTTCTTCTCTTCTTCAAGGAAATAGCTTCTTCACTTGTCTTTTCAGTGGCCTGTGCAAATAAAATTTTTTAAAAGAACCTGAAACAAGGCAGTTTAACATTCTAAGGTGTGATAACAGGAGCCAAAGGCAAAGAACAGTTTGAGGTTGGTGTTTTTGAGAAATATGACAAGAAAACAACTTAGCCCAAGAAAGAGATTAGAATGCCAGAGATCAGAGAGCTAAGAGCCTAAGAGTTGGGCAGCAACCTGGGCGGAGTCAAGGTGCCAGCAGGAGATTCACAGTAAGATCCAAGCTGCGCAGGGTTCTAGGCATCCTGGAAGATCTCAACCGAAGGAATGGTTCTAATTTATTAATGGTGGCATAGCAAATAAATTATTAGTGTAAGTATGATGAGCTAGAAGAGACACCACTCCAGTTCTTATACTTGTCATAAAACTTTCTACTTTTGTATGCACTGTCCACTCGGTGGGATGAGATACAGATCGGAAACGGAAATTGTTTTAAAGAAAACTATTATGCATTAATTTTCTGATTTTATTATTATTATCATTATTATTATTATCATTTTGCAGAACAGAGGATTGAACTCAGGTCCTTGCACTTGCGAGGGAAGCACTTATTTCACTGAACCAAATTTTCTCATTTATATTTCTCACATATACATTTGTGCTGAAGATTCATACCTGTCACCAAGAGTGTTCACCATAGCTTCAAATGCATACATATCTCTGCCTCTTTCACTAGCAGTAAGCTGTTGCTACTGATTGCTCAAATGAGGTTTATGGTAATGATAATTATAGTAGTGGGTATAGCTTTATGTAGAGCTTTACAAAGAAAAAGAAAAAAACTTTCACAGACCATTTGTTCTTGCTTTGATAGAAAATGACCAATGGTTATCACCATTTTCTATCAGAGGAATGAGAACCAGAGTAGTTAATGCACCTTACAACTCTAACCCAAGTAACAGGTGACAATTCATATCAGAAACCCAAGACCTAGCAATCGTGTATTGCCCTGAAAATTCAGGCATGAGGATACTATACTTTCTCCTTTGGGGAAAATAACATTATTTTGTCATTACTTGTTTTACATCCAACTTTTTCCCTCATGCAAACTAAGGATCAAGAATAACTATGGAGCTGAAGAAATGAAGTACAGCCAAGAGACACAGAAATAGTCCAACAGCATTTCTCCAGAAGCCAAGTTTCTGAAACAGATGGGCTGAATAAAATATCTATCTAAATCAATTTTGTAGAAAGGCAATGGGCAAGCAGACATTAGAGCCTAAAAATGAATTATTGCTGGGCCAGACCACAGACAAAGCCTTTAATTCTCAGTGTGGCTATGCTTGGAATGACCTAACTCCCAACTTTCTCAAGTGCCACTTTGCTCATCTGGAATATAAGGTTAGTGATAGTTCACCCTGTGATATTTCTCTGCAGATAATAAAAGAAATGGATGTAAACTGCAACACAAAGTTGTCAACCATAAAACATTTTACTAATGAGAGTAAATTATTATTTACTGTCTGTTCATATACAGAATTTTAGAAAGAACATAAACACTTTAGGTAGGGCAAGAATAACCTGAGGGAGAGAAAGCATCAAAATGCTAATCCCAAGATTGAAATTTTTAGAGCTCTGTATTTGCATATAGCCTAAAATCCCTTCGAAAATAGCTGGAATACATTTAGTTACTTTTAAAAACCACATATTGAGTTGCTATTAATTTATTATACATGAGGCAATGCTTTTCATTTAAAAAGTTTTCTTCTTCATTGTGCCAAAGGCATCAGTAGAAAATTTATAGTTTTATATGCTATAGAATATGCATAGCAGTATCAATAATAAATAGCATTTTTCATAGTGTAGAATGTGAGCTACTTGCTCTGAGAGCAGACTTACTCTCAGTGAGCTAAAAATACCTTGGTGACACATTTCAGGAAAGAAAGAAAAAGAAGAGACTTCTGTGTTCAGCAAGGATCCAGCCTAGCCTGAATTGCCTGCAGGGCCCTTGTTATCTTTTCTCAATAATGTTGTACACGGAAACTCAACACACTCTAGTACACGTTGCTATGAGACGCCCTCTTCCCCAGTGCTGAGTATACTCGTCTTAATAACTAAATGATTTTCCCCTGCCATACACTTTCTTTTTTCTTTCAGTGAAAACACCATGTAAGTCTAGATAAAATGAGACACAAAGTTTACTAATAAAATGAAATACTTTTTGAAGTAACAAACGGAAACATGTTGTTGAATCACTGAAGGTGGAAGACATTTCTAACATGAAGTTTCTCTGTCCACTCCTATGAGCTCATCTGTGCCAGGAATACTAAGTGGATTCGAGTCTCAATGGCATTTTTGCACACCTCTTTGGCCTGTCCACATTAGTAAGCAAAGGAAGAGAAAGCTCCATTGGGCATGGTATCATGAAGGCAAAGCAGACCTAGCTGATAAACCAAGCTGTAAAACACTGTTTATAACTATGAGAGTGAGATGATGCCTGCGGAGTTTACAAAGAGATCAATAATTTCATTTCTTTCTGCTACATAAATAGCATAGCACTCATCATTTACAATGAAGTTGTCAAAATAAATTCTATCCACACAATTTATACCTCAAGTGGAAGGGTTAATATGAAGCTTTGATAGCAAGTCAGAGAAGTTCATTTGGGGGCTAACACAAATTTAAATGCTTCAAATCTCCTAACCTTCAAATCCTGTGTAAAAATCTACTAGTTCAGAGTACTGTTACTGGTGTGCATAAAATCAACAATGAATTTGTGAGATATTTTTTAAGTGTATGAGCTAAAAAAGAGAAAAACAAATCCACGGAACCATAAAAATAGAACTAAGTTCATATAAATTATATTAGAAAAATGTCTGATTACAGCAAGAGTAAATTAGTATCTAAAATATTGGATATCATGGCTTATCTCAGTAGCTTTTTCATGGGTGATAGTGGCTTTATGGCTATCCGTACTTTAGCTTCAGCAATCTCTTTTCTGAAAAGGTTGCGATAATGACTGCATTTTCTATTCAGGACCATCGTAATCAAGATGATCTCTAACTGTGCATAGGAAATTTTCTTGCTAGTATATTTGTGTGTATTTCAGGGTGTGCTCTTGTACATATCACATATGTGGCCTTGAAAGAATATTTTATTCTTACTTCTAAATTATAAGCAAGAATTAATTTTGTATCTGTATATCCAAAACACTTTGGATAGATATACAGCTACTTTCTCTTAATTCAATGAATAGAAGGGTTTGTACTAATAGTGTTTGAGGACAGGATATCATGTCTGCAACTTGTACAGTGATTAGCCAATAAGACAACAATATGCAATGTATTAATTATTGAAACTGTCCTACTAATTGGTTTTGAAACTGTTTCATTATTATTTGTTTCTCAATAAAATTATTAATAAATAGATAAATTATAAGCAATATTAAGTTAGTTCAACTCATGTCTTCTGAAATTTTGAAAAATTAACTAGAGAGTCTTATCCCCAATATGTTTGAAATTATGTGTGTGCTATTAAAACTATTTTCTGTTTGTTCTTGGTAAGTGATTTTAAAAAGAATAAAAGAGAAATCCTGAATGTTGGTGGGAGAAATAAGTATATTCCAGCAAACAGGTATAAATAAAACCTGAAATACATTTCCATTTAATCTTTAAAGTATTGATTATTAAGAGCATAAACCTGATAATACTGTCTTTATCAACATAGAAATTTATATTAATTTATAGAAAACTATTTTCAATGTTGTTATTTGTTTCTAAAACTGTACCCAATTAGTTCCTTAATTCTTCAAAGAGTTTAATTATTTATTGTCCATGTTAATATTTTTATTTCTTTCTAAACATAATTTTCAATTATTTTCTCTTTTCTTTCAGCTGCTGAGGCTAAACAGGGGACTTCATTCCCCCTCTACCCGTTTTCTGGTGCAACATTTACTATTTCAGTGCATATCATCTATGACTTGTTTAATATGGATCTAGAAATTCAACTGTCTTATCCTTTCCACTGCCACCACCTGATACAAGCCATCAACACCTAACCAGTACTTTGCAGCAGCTCCTTCTCATTTCTTGCAACTTTACAATATGTTCAAAATTTGGGGTAAGAATGATCCTGTCAAGATGTAAATCATTATCTTCCCTGTGCTCCAAATCTTCCAATAGGTTTCTATTTTATTCACTCTTACTCTTTCCCAACATTTCTCCCCTGTAGTTTTCAGGGCTATTCGTTTCCTGAAAAACCTGCTAACATACTCCCATATGCCCTTTCATCTTCCTAAAATTCTTTTCCTAGGGGACCACTTCAGTTCCCTTTTCTGTCCCCTTCAGGCCTTTGGTCAAGGTCACCTTCTCAATCACAAACATCTTTAAAGTAACACATTCCATGATTCCTTTGCTTCATTTTCCTTGATTTTGTTTTTATCATCGATTACTAAATGATCTAGTGTGCATCTTGCTTATCTGCATATGTTTATAACCGCTATTTCTTTCAGAATACAAGCTATAATGATGAAAATATATTTTGTCATTTTTTTCATTGTACCTCTTAAACAACTAGAAAAGTATCACACGTAAGTAAGGGCTTCAAGAAATAAGTATACAAAAATAATATTTATAGGGCAGGGGAGATAGCTCAGTATTTGCCTGCAAGTGTAGGCTCCTCAGTTTAATCCCAAATACCACAAAAATAAAATAAAATATATCTAATGAAAGGAAGAAATTAATAGCTTTGTTTCATAAGCCTGAGAATACTGAAAGTTAATTCTTGTGATGCAGAGTATTATGAGAAAACTTAAGTAAAGATTCTGCACAGAAATTCCTTCTCTGAAAACATGTGCAAGACTGAAAACTTTCTCCATTTGGAAACTATATCTTTTATTTCTAATAAAAATTAAATTTTTTTATTTGTTGTACTTTTCACCTTAACGGTAAATTGATAAAGAAACATACTTATTTAAGGCATGAAATTTAATGATTCTATATTCACATACATTGTCAACGGATTACTACTATTCATCACCTCACATAGATACCAATTGTGTGTGTGCACTTGGAGAGAACATTTATGATTTACTCTGAAGTACACTCATTATTTTTAGAGTCAAGGTCTCACTAGGTAGTACTAACTGGCCATGATCTGAATATATATATATATCTCAGGTTGGCCTGGAACCCTTGATCTCCCCGCTTCAGCTCCCAAATGCTAAGATCACAGGTATGTGCCATCATGCATGCCCCATAGTATCATCTCTTAAATGAAATACATGCTTTGTAATAGCATAAATTTACCAGGGCATTTGTTGAAAAGCATATTGCCATGTACTGTAATAGTTTATTGTTGCTTGATTCTAGCTTAATTCAAGCAATAATATATAATTCACAGGTGAAGAGTGTTCATTTATACAACTGGAAAATTTGATTCCTTATTAGTACACTGAGGATCACATCACCAGATTATTCACCTCACAGAGTTGTGTAAATGTGAATCAGCACACAGCTCATATAAATAAGTGTCATACTTGAGAGAAGTAGGTGGCCATCTTAGTACTATCGTGACATTTAATATCATAGAAGCCTGAATTTTTAGTTTCATCACTAAATTTTGCTATGACCTTGAAGAAGTTACTCTACCTTTGGGCCTTTTGTGCCTCCACCATCTCCTCTATAATTCAAGTAATTGTCATGGTATCCTCAAAAATTCCTGTAAAGTTAATACATATGATAGGCTGAGAGCTCTCTTGGAGTTTAATAAGCAGTCTACAAAATGAGCCATTAAATTATTTTGGTACATATCATGGTTTCACACACTGGTTTCTGTGTATAATGGAGAATGAAAAATCAAAACATTCAGAGGTTATCGCTTCAAATAGCATCAAGCCCACAATGAGAAATGTTGGGAGTGGAAAGATTATTCTTAAATGTAATTTGAAGTGAGGGTTGACATCCAACCAACTGAGTAGCACATATAATAAAAATTGCCTAATCTACAAAAATTGGGGTAACGTAAAACTTTTAGAAGTAAAAGAAAACTACACCATACTTGTGCGTGAAGGAAATTATTAAATCTAACCAATATAATTTTGTTCAGGTTTTGTACTGTACAAATGTAACTGACATAATGGAAAATTGTACTGAATAAGGATGATCCCTTTGGAAATTTATTTTTACTCTCTATAAATTTATAGCAGTAGAGAAGTCCCTGACTTCTCTCACTTTAGAAATAACTTAAGGTATTTTATGTAAGGAATAAAGATAGCAAAGACAGGGAAACTCACTCTCTGTTTTTAGGAAAGGCAGTCCTGAAATACAGTGTCACATTTCCAAAAGTACAAGCAGTAGACATATGTGATTAATTGTGCCTCTACATGATGCTAAAAAGTAACTAGAGCTCTTGTTTTAATCTTGGGTTCTGGGCCTCTTGGCAATTATAGGAAAAAGCACAGTTTAGAAGTTCAGTGAATGTTTTATATCAAGTTCAAAACCTCTTTTCTACTTTTCCTTATATAAGTTTCATATATCTAGTAGGAAAGAACAAGAAAAATGAGCATGTAGTCAGATAAATACAGTTAACAATTAAGAAAATTTAGGTCAAGTTATCCATACATCATTTGAACCATTAGAAAAGAATACAGCTTTCTTGCAAGGAGATCTTTTGTATATAAGGAAGTCACCATTAATCTCAAAGAAAAATAAAGAAATATTGTGCTACAAAAGACACAGTAAGCCACCTTTGAAAACAGAAGTCCTAGCCTGGGGAAACAGCTCAGTGGCATAAGTGCCTGTCTGGCATGTGCAAGGTCCTGAGTTTGATCACTGGGCACAAAAAAAAATCCTATTTTGACATTATTTTTCTCTAACAATTTAATAATCTCCCTTGCCTATAGAAAGCATCTCTCCTTAATACCATCCTATTTGTGTGTCCAAGCAATGGTTATTTAACCTCCATCCCCAAACTCCTGTCCTTCAAGAAAAGTAAAGCTTTGATATATTTTCCAAGTCAGTTTACAAAGTTGACAAGTAATAAGCATGAAAAATTGCTTCCCACACAATGGGAGGACACATTGTATCCTAAACATAAAGATTTTCTACAGGAAAACCATATTGCTTTGTTTGGAAGCATTTCTCTTTTCTGGAGACAGAGACATTTTAATTATGGTCCCTCTTCAATAACTTTCATAGCCAAGCATTTGGGTATAATTTTGTGGAAGTAACAATGAGTCCACCGGACTTACTTAATTGTAATATAATAGTTTATCCTACTGAAGGCACCTTGCTTTTTGCTGATGTGATAATGACAGTCTATTATGAGTCCATTAGAGTATTCCTCATGGAACAACACAGGAAATAAATGCTATAATTTGCAGATTAATGTTTGGTTATGAAACAAAAAAGGACTTCTTTTTTCTTCCAAATGTCCTATGCTATTTGGTATCTGTCATGGACAATGGGACAATAGGGGAAGGACAAATACTCTAGGAAGAGCATGTAAGTGCCATCACCAGCAGAGTGGAATACACTTAGACGCTCAGCTGGGAACCATTTCAGATCAAGCTGATATTGGTTCCCTTCACTTTTTTGCATCATGGTCTTTTCTAGAGTAGATTTCTGGAGTGCCCCATGACTCGTTATGAAACCCCTTTCTCATTGAATTCTAACAGCTTATTAAGAGTAAAACCATACATTTTATTTGGAGGAATTCAACCTTTTTATAATACACAACCAAGCAAAATAAAATCATTAAGATATGCTTTTATCTATAATTAATTTAAATTTAATTCTTCAGTGTAAAAAGATGGCCTCATGAAGATTTTTATTTTGCAGAAATGTTAAAACAAATCCATAGTTGGAGTCATGACAAACTAATGCGGTCTGTCACACAACACCAAACACAAGGCCCAGTTATTCTACTCACTAGAAATCAACTCAAATGTAAATGTTCTCTTTCAGGTCCACAATGTCCTGCATATACTATGTAAAATTTTGGTTTTTTTATATCATTTCATGTGAACATATTACTAAAAATAGGTTTTACCTATTTAAGTTCTGTGCCCTTCATGTCAACTTAAATTCTTTCTTACTTTATGGAGTTCACTTGATAAACCTATCTCTCCTTTCTTCAAAATATTTCAATACTTTGAAACTATATGATATAATTTAACATTAATTATACTTCCCAAACTATTTTTCAATTTGAAGCATCTTGGAGATAAGGCATAATTGTCAGTTTTCTCAAAAATATTTGTAGCGTACTAAGCATTATAAAGTACACAATGACTCCTTGTTAATACACATATATAATGGATTTTAAATTAGGAATAATCAACTGATAGTCCAATTGAGAATATTTTCATTTTTATTCAAATATAAATTGAAACAACTCATAAAATAAATTATACACAAATAAAAAATTATTCTTGAGGGCATATAATGTTTCAATAGTTATAAGCAATCAGGAAATTTAGTTTTTTAACTTGACATGGAGCATAAATCCTGAGCATTTAACAAATAATGAAAGAATATTGATTCTTCTTTGAAAAACTTCAAATCTATTTTGAGAATTAGAATGTCTCATAAAACTTGTGGAAATATGATCTGTGTCAGGAGATGCTGTATTAAATACATAAAATTTTTTAAATTGTAGAAATATATTAATGTATTTACATAATTTTACATAAAATATAATATTGTTAGTTACCATTTTAAAAGATGCATATACACCTGTGAAATGTAAGTTATTGTTTTATAATGCCATTTTCATATAATCAAAAAGGCAACCAAATAGGTATTTTTTTATTTTAAAATAGCAGAACAATATCTGGACTTTTTTGAGGAAAGATTAGAAGATGGTGTGGATGGTTCTCTCTAATCAAAGAAGAGATTGGTACAAAATTCCCTAGTCATTGTGGTCAATGCTAAAATTTTAAGAACAGAAAGAAATTTTGAGTTATTTTAAACAGAGAAATAGTTTTATCTTATTTACATAATTAAAATCTCATCATGGATGTTCTGTACAATGTGTATAGAAGAAGAGGCAGGAATAGAAGCAGGGGAACAAGTAAAATAGTGCTGGTGATTGTACTCAGGGGTGAAGATGTTACATCTGGCATAAAGCATTGACAGCAAAGGAATGAAGAACACTAGTGTCCTTGTGAAATATCAGAGGCAGAAAACAATCACTTGTTAATTGAATGATCTGAGGTTTTCACTTAAGCAAATGTTGATATTTCTACTTATTAAGCTTCAAATACACCGTATATTTTCAATGCTATTTCTCTTCAGTTATTTCGACAGCTGATAGACAACCCCAGAATTAATAAATGTATGGCTCTGAGAAAGTTATACGGTCTCTCTTGCTAAGATTAGCATTTTATATATTTAAATATCAAAATATTATATACAACTTTATTCAAATCCAAAATGATACACATATATATGATATCATATACTCTAAGAAAAATATTTATTACTTTACTTGACAGAGTACAGGAGTTTGTAAAAGATATCCATAATTCTTGTTTCTATTTTATAATTTGTTGCTATTACCACCTGATTCACTTTGATAATACTTTTTATTATCCAATCATAGTTAGATTTTGCTTTCCTATTTTTGATCTAGTACACAAAAGAGTCCGACTTCCCTGAGGTAGCCTACTGAGTCCCAGAAGAATTCAATGGAAGTCTGCCAGGTTTACCAATATCTATCAGCACACTACAAGTCATCCAGTGCAAAACTGGAAAATAGCAACTTGCACAGTGGGCACAAGGAGCATCAATTAATATGGCTCCATCTCAGCTACAGGTCAATAAACTTCTGCAGATACTCAGAGTGAAACACAACAGATAAAACCAGTCAGAAAAGCTGCTAAGAAATGAGGAAAATATTTCTGTAAAGGAAGAGCAAAATAAGATAAAAATATATTTACATAAAATGATCCAAATCTTCATGGAAATAAAAAATTTATTCAAAATTAAATGTGCATAAAACATAAAAACAGTACAGTTAAATATTAAAAGCTCTCTATCTTCAATTTATCCTTGGAAGTAATTAATTTTTATAGTTCTTGCTTTAATTTTTCTGATGGTTGTCTATGTATTTTTATTACTCCAGTTTTTAAATGTTATCAAATTAAGTTCTGTTTATTTGGTTTTGGTTTTTGCTGTGAGACAAAGAATATTAATATTTCCCCTAATTTTGACTCTTTCCAATCAGCCCTCTACCATTTTAGTTATAATTCTACTTTGAATATCTATTGATCATATTTTAATTTTTATTCATTAATTATGTAAGTATTATAGTTGATTAACCCTTCAAAAAGATAAAAATGTTTAGCATTCTTCTTTTTTTGCTTAAATAAATAGCATCTTTATAGCCTTACTTTTATTACAAGTATATATTTATTGCCCATAGTGTAATTATGCTTTAGACTTCTGTATTTGCTTGTAATTTGACCTTTAAAATTTAAAATCAATGATTAGTGTTAATTCTGCCATTTTTTTCCTAAGTATCATTCATAACTCACTGTGTTCCTAAGTAAGTAAAGGTCAATCTTCCGTAGGCATGTAGGCACATTCCTAAAATCCTGGCACTTGCTACTACTCGGGAGCCTAAGGCAAAGATTCATGAATTTATTGCCAGGTTGAACTACATAGCAAGCTTGAGGCTAATGTGATTTACATAATAATGCACCCTGTTTCAATAATTAATTTATTTATTACAATAATATAAAATAATTACTATGTGTTATAGCTTAAATCTGAAATTTCCCCCACCAAAGTCTTGTGCATTCAGAGGTAGGGCAAGTGTCTTGATCGCTCACACATTGCTGAGACACTATACTTGACACCTGCAATTTAGGGCACAGATACAGCTCTAAGCACCTGCCTGGCAAGCGCAAGGATGAGGGTTTGATCCCTGGTACCATGTGCCATGCTGGCCCGGGGCACTAAGCCGGTTGTCAAAACTGCGTGTGATGGTGCAAGTCTGTAACCTGAGAACTGGAGAGGCTGAATCCAGAAGATCACTATGAGTCTGAGCTGCGTAGTGAGACCCTGTACCAAATAAATAAGCAAATAAATAAATACAATTTTTAAACTCACAATTTAAAGGAAGATAGGTTTGTTTTGGCTCACAGTTTGTAAAGATTTAATCCTGTAGTCAACTGGCTCTAAGACAAGGCTGTCAGGCAGAATGGGGGTTGCTCATGGCACAGGAGACAGGAAGCAGAGAGAGAAAAAAGAAAGTGGAACTAGGGAGACACAAGTGTCTGGGCCATGACCGCAGTGACCCATCTCCTTCAATCTGTCAATACCAAATTCAGTACTACCTGCCAATCTCAAATTTAGCTCTAAGCTAATCAGTGGACTAATTGACTGTGAATATCACACCCTACATTACAATTGCCTCCCCAGAGTCCCACCTGTTAGCACATTTAGCTTGGGGGGGGTGGTATCTAGATACAAATCATACTGAGAGGTGATTGTGCCATAAAGGTGCTATATTCACTGTTAGATTGATCGATCTGATCCTTCGCTAAATCTACTGTTAGATTCTGGGGTCTGATTGGAAAAAGGTGACTCAGGAGTGGCTAAAAGGATGTGTTCTTGTCTCCTCACCTTGTCACTTGTGTTTTTTCTCAGCTTCCTGGATTCCAGGCGTGGAACAGCTTCCCTCATTGGTAAATCGCTCAGGCATGAACTGAGCCCACCGAAAACTGAAGCGGATAAACCACTCATCCTTTAAATCATGGATATTAAATATTTTGTCCCAGTGAATATAGGTGATTAATGCATTCTTTCATAACAGCATTGTTCATTAGTAAAGCTTTTCTAAGAATTAAAGGATGCATTCTCTTTTCCCATCTCTAGTAACTTACCCAAAAGTATTCCACCTTTGGAATTTATTCATATTTTGCACAACAGTCTTTTACACAGTTGCTTTCCCATAGTGTCTAATTGAATGTGTTATTATTGACAGATACAACATGTGTACTTGTGCCATTTCTCTAAAATCATCTTTTTTCCTTCTCAAGCATGTTATTTGTTAAAGTAACAGTGAGTGTAGGACCCGAGATTTAATTGAACTAATCTCATCACCTACTTGCTTGTTGGCTCTAACGTCCTCCTAAATTATCTCTTATTTTCAAGAAAACTAGGAATGTAACAGAAGAGTTAGGATAAGGTTAAGTTCTAGTATACATCTTCCATTAGTGGGATGACAATATAGCTTGTGGGTTTGAGTAGAAACATTAACATGAAGAAAATACAGTAATACCCACACAGTGTTTGGTTCTATATTATCTTGAATCTTCAGAATTTCATAATATTTTTGAAATAAGATGGAAAATGAAGGTAGGTTATAGAACTCTAATTTAGCATGTGTATCCCAAAGTAGACATTACCACATTTTACTCTTGTTCCTGATTCAAATTAAATGTTGGGACTAAACATTCAAATATCTTATATTTGAACTTTCTCTTATTTCAGTTAATTTAGTGTTCAGGCCCTCCAGCACCTCCTTGAGAGTGTATTTATAACAGAACTCAACTTCATAGTAATTATGCTTCATGTAGTGACTTATTAACATCTTTCCCTGAATCTTAGAAAATGTCATCTGGTTATTGTCCCTATGCCCACTTGGACATGAAGAAATGAAAAATTTAACTTCACTCAAGCTCTCAATGCACAAGCAGAATATGAATCCAATCTCTGAATTCACGTCCGATGTACTTTCTACCTTATTACAGACTCTTTACTTGGTCATGTACTGTACTTTGTCATTAGGAGATGTGACAGGGATGCACATTAGTTGTGCCTCTTTGAAATGTACATCATTACTATGGCGTGCTTCCATCCTGCGTCTGTTCTGTGGAGCAGCACTTGTTCACTTCCGTCCGCCTTCTCTCCCGCCTAAGTGCGCCCCACCACTCCATGGGAGATTTGATGGATATGGACATGAGCCCCCCGAGGCCCCAGAACTATCTCTTCGGTTGTGAACTAAAGGCTGACAAAGATTACCACTTTAAGGTGGATAACAATAAAAATGAGCACCAGTTGTCATTAAGAACGGTCAGCTTAGGGGCTGGTGCAAAGGAGGAGTTGCACATTGTTGAAGCAGAGGCTATGAATTATGAAGGCGGTCTAATTAAAGTAACACTGGCAACTTTGAAAATGTCTGTACAGCCAAAGGTTTCCCTTGGGGGCTTTGAAATTATACCACCTGTTGTCTTACAGTTGAAGTGTGGTTCAGGGCCTGTGCATATTAGTGGACAGCATTTAGTAGCTGTGGAAGAAGATGCAGAGTCGGAAGAGGAAGAGGAAGAAGATGTAAAACTTCTGAGTATATCTGGAAAGCGATCTGCCTCGGGAGGTGGCAGCAAGGTTCCACAGAAAAAAATAAAACTCGCTGCTGATGAAGACGAGGAGGAGGATGAGGACGAGGAGGATGTGATGATGAAACTGAAGAGAAAGCTCCAGTGAAGAAATCAATACGAGATACTCCAGCCAAAAATGCACAAAAATCAAACCAGAATGGAAAAGACTCAAAACCATCAACTCCAAGATCAAAAGGGCAGGAATCCTTCAACAAACAGGAAAAGACTCCTAAAACACCAAAAGGACCTAGTTCTGTAGAAGACATTAAAGCAAAAATGCAAGCAAGTATAGAAAAAGGTGGTTCTCTTCCCAAAGTGGAAGCCAAATTCATTAATTACGTGAAGAATTGCTTCCGGATGACTGACCAGGAGGCTATTCAAGATCTCTGGCAGTGGAGGAAGTCTCTTTAAGAAAACAGTTTAAACAGTTTGTTAAAAGTTTTCCATTTTTCATTTCTGTAACAGTTGCGATCTGGCTATCCTTTTTATAATGCAAAGTGAGAACTTTCCCTACTTTGTTTAATAAATGTTGTCCAGAGCCCATTGCCAAGAATGTGTTGTCTGAAATGCCTGTTTAGTTTGTAAACATGGAACTCCACCTTTTTCTTGGTTTTAAGTATGTATGGAATGCTATGATAAGACATAGTAGTAGTGGTGGTCAGACATGGAGATGGTAGGGAGACAAATATACATGTGAAATAAACTCATATTTTAATAAAGTAAAATTAAATAAATAAATAAATAAAATGTATATCATTAATCACTTGAAGAATAAGAAAAAAAATAAGCATTTTTATGAAAGAAGTTATTATATACAAGTAATGTCTTTGCTACAGTCCAACATTTCTCATGATGTTGTACACTCTTAACAGTGAAACCATTAACATAATATACTTCAGAATGTGTTATTTTACCCATAACACATAAAACCAACATGATAAAGGTCATGCTTAAATGAACTTGGGGAACATAAAGTCAAAGTGACAGGTTTGTTACTATAAAGTCTCCAGAAGTTACAAATATATATTAATTGTGTTTCTGAACACGTGTGTGTGTGTGTGTATGTGTGTGTGTTTTAACATTCAGATAAATCTGTATGATTCTATAATTTTATTTTATTTTATTTTTAATGGTACTGGTGATTGAACTCAGGACCCTGAGCTTGCCAGGCAGGGTCTTATTCTACTGAGCTATCTCCTTGGTCCTATAATTTTAATTAAAATTAATGTACTGATAGATTTTCCTGCCTCTGGAACAAGCATGCTCGATTTAAATGAGGAGACAGATTTAATTTAGCTCATTTTTTCAGGGGATAGAGTACGTTGTTGTCTGCTTGCAGACAAGAAAGTAACAGTGAATGGGTTGGGTGAAGCAAAACTCATGGCTCTTTGATTCATTGTATTGTGCTTATCCATCCAACTATGTAGAGGCTGCACTGCCATAACCCAAGGAAGCTTGGCTGCTAGCTGTGTTGATGGCACACACATTGTAATTATCCATGTGATGCAGTTTTTACTTGAATACAGAGAATAAGAGTTGTGATTTTCAGAAATTTTCCATCCTTATCTATAAAGCATGTCCAGGGATTCAAGAAGGTTGCTCCTGAGAGGGCAGAGTGTGAAATCGCATGTATTAATCCAAAGGAGCAGTGCAAACTCCAGGAAATCTGAAATGCTGAGAAATTTTAAACATCTTCTGAAGAAAGCTATAGAGCATCAATAGAGCCAGCCCAAGACAGAGGAGATGCAACTCCAACAAGGCCAGAGGGATGTAGTTGGCGAAGCCCTTTGTAAATCATATTTTATCACCATGTACCTTGGATGCCCAATATGGAGATATACAAGATTTAACATTAGCCTTGCTAGATACTGCACCATGCCTCTCTTTTAGTTTGAGAAAGTTTTACACTGCATTCTTGTACCTTGGAATTATATAACTTGTTTTAATTTTTATAAAATTTCAAAACTAAGAATTTTCTTTGGTCCCAGAGGAGATTCATGGGCCTGGGGTATTTTTGAGAAGTAGCCCAGGGCTCTCTTCTTAAAAGAAAGTTGTATTCATGCACCTATAATAGTTAAATGACAATGAAATATCCTTATCTGACAAAACTAAACAAAAAAGGAGATACAAATGAACAACCATTTTCTATCTGTATATTCAAGATAGTTAGGATAAATGTACAGCTACATTTTCTTAATTTCAATGAATGGAAAGATTTGTTCTATTAGTGTTTGTAGACAGGATATTATATCTGCATGTTGTACAATGAAAAACAACTAAGACAACAATGCACAATGAATTAATTATTAAAAATGTCCCACTAATTGGTTTTGAAACTGTCTCATTTCTATTTGTTTCTCAATAAAATTATTTAAAAAATAAATAAAAGTAAAAATCAAATTTCAAATTTTATATGTATGCATAATCGCTATAAATATCTACTATTGTATCATATAAGAATAATTCCTATTAAATAAATTCTGGCAGGAGAAAATTTTTTTAAAAAAAGAAAGTTGTAAGCTTTTGTTTCTTTGGGCCAGCAGTAGCTGTGGTTGTGCTGATTTCTGAGACATATTCCAGGCATATATCTTTTTGTGTCCTACACAACGTAATTTGTTCCTTCTTTGAGAGCACTAATCTAAGCAGCCACACCTCTGTCCCAACATTATGCCTGGCTCCTTTTGAAGGAAAGTTTAACATTTTCAATTTTTTTTTTATCCTGTTTCTTTGTCCCTTGATTCTCACTATAACTTCAAAATTAGCAAGCAGTGTGCAAGCAAAAGACAAGATGTTGGGTTGTCTTGAAATTTCCACCACCACGTCACTTAGTCCACTGTCGTTAACCTCAGTCGCCTGGAATATCCCCAGAGATAGACACATCAGAGACAGACATTTTTGTTTTGTAAAGACAGTACAAATTAGAATTAAAACAGAAAAAATTACAAGTGTTGCAGAATTTCACTTAACAAATCGCATGGATTTCATAGCATTTGTAGTAATACATAGTGTTGTCTTCCAACCATTATTCATATTGCCAGATTGGAACAAGAGGAGGTAGCTCAGTGGCACGAGTGCCTGCCTGGCAAGTGTAAGGGTCGATTCCTGATGCAAAAAGAAAAAGAAAAGAGGAATTGTATACTCCAGTCTGGAGAGAGAATGGGGGAAAGAGATTTATCTGTGTATAAGCATCACGGTTTGGACAACTGTACTGCTCATTTCTGCTGGTTTATACAAAATATCAGATAATACTTAATTTGCTTTTTCTCATTTTAATTGTAGTTTTTCACTTTTAATTTTTTTTTTTTTTTTTTTTTTTTGCAGAACCAGGGATTGAACTCAGGTCCTTGTGTTTGATAAGGAAGTACTTATTCCACTGAGCCATCTCCTCAGCCCTTTCCTTGTTAATTTCTTAAAGACAGACTTTTCTGTGAGAGTGTATAGTCCAAAAACTGATGAAGCCTTTGTTCTCACCTGAACCTTCCTGACTTGGCTTTCACTCTCCACATATCTATCAGCATTCTGATCTTTTAAACTCTGAAAACAATCATCTATGGGGCTTTTCTTAGAGCCGTCAACTCTTCTTTATCCTGCATCACAATATTTTCACCCTCTCCCTCAAACTAGACCTAGAGTTTTCCAAACCACCTGAACGCCTATAGGCACAACAATAACCTCAGGTCTTATACCAATTCTCCCATATTATTCAACTATTTCATTGCTGGGACATGATATCATACACCCACAGTACTGAAAGGAAACAAGATTTTAATAAGCTCAGTTTCAGGGGACTTAACTCATAGTCAGCTGGCTGAAGGGCAGAGTTATGGAGGAAGGGCAGAGCAGAGATGCTTAGTTCCTGGTGATGAGGAAGTAGAATAAGGGAAAAGTGCCAGAGAGGAAGGGCTAAAAGGCTAGATATAGATGCTAAGACTACACATCCATGACTCATCCCTACATCAGAACGTTGTGCCTCTACTTGTCTGTGTGAGTCCAAAAATCAGTCAAGTTGACACTCCATTCTGAATACTACAGTACATATTGGAGGACATGATAGAATATAGTACTTTGCAAATTATATGGCTAGAGGGGACTTCTTCAGAAAACATTGACCAGCACACTATGCAATTCACTTTGGGGGGCATTGCAACTTATCCTACACAAAGATGAGATTATTGTTGAATTCAAGCATCAAATACCTCATACAATATTCAGAATTACAAAGTGTAGAATGTTATTTAGCTGTACATATAGAATTGCAAGAAGATACAATATCCTCCAGGCCATTAGAGTTCTGATAGTCTCTAGGTAGGGAGATTATCTCCTTTTTTTACATATTTTGCTGTATCAAGGTTATGTAAAATCATTTATTTGTATTTTTTAATTATATTTTGTAAATCTATAATAATCCAACATTAATTCTCCAGGGGGTAAAATCTAGGACTCCTTCCTCAAATGTGGATTTGTATAATTTTAATAAGCAATTTTGAACTTAAAATGAAATTTAACAGACTATATTTAGATTACCTGGATAGAGGCAAAACATTTGTGTCTCAAGAAGGACAGTAATTGATCAAATAATCCTCTTGGGTTGCAGAGCACAGTGAGAGACTTGTATGTTTTAAGTGATTATAGTCACTGGAAAATGAAAAATTCAGTCATATATTTACTTGAAGAATTCTGTGATATTCATTGTGGATCATTTGTTTCTTTTACATACTTAGCTGAAGAGGGTTAATGTATGTCTTTTACATTAAAATAAATTTCTATAAAGATATGACACTTTGTTTAGTTAGCAGAATACATTCATTTTTCCTTTCAGGCTTAATGAGCACTTTCAATCCTTAAGGACTTTAGTGTTCAAGAAGGAAACATACAAATATATTTATTAAGAAAGAAAAGAAAGTTTTCATAGCAAAGAATTCTAACACCTGGATATATGGTATGTCTACTCTGAGGATGTTACAAAAGAATAAATGACATAATTTCCAATATATAATATTTACAGGGTTAAAATACTTTCCTATGTATGAGATAGGTTATACACAGAAATATAGCAGTTTTGTAAGTCAAAGAGGATATTGCTTTTCCAATTCTGAAAAACTTAGTATTAAAAACACCATATTGCTGTTATAGATGCCATTGTGATCAGTATAATATGATTCAGACTTTTGCAAATCAAAATGAAATAACAAAAGCACTATTTTAAAAATATTGCACTTCAAGGAATATTATTCTATCTTTGCAAAATGTTGTGCTTCATTAATACACTTTATCATGACAGAGAAAGGTTTACACTTACACTTATTATTATTATTATTATTATTATTATTACTATTTGATAAAGGGTCTCATTAGACAGTTCTGACTCATAATGATCCTTCAGTCTAGTCTCCCCAAAGCTGGGATTACAGATATGCACCACCAAGCCCCATCTTGGACCATCTCAGAGCACCTAGGCTTCCAGGACTAGCACAACATGAGCCACTGCACATGGAACTCAGATCCTTGCACTTGCCAGGCAGGTACTTAGACCACCAAGCTATCTCTCTGGCCCTATAGTTTTATTTATAATTGTATAATTCATACGCATTCATAAAACAAGCAGGAATAACAGAAAGCAATCAGATATAGATATAGAGAGATAACAACTTGTTAGGAGAGTTTATAAAAATAATGTTTGGTATTTTATGTTTTATTTATTTTTACATTTCTATTAGTGATATTATTGCTTTAAATATCCTAAGAATTACTTACTAGTGCTTCATTTAAAAAGATGTATAATACATACATATTACAATTCACTTTTAGATTTATACTTAAAGCATTTTGTACATATATTGAATGACCTAGGTCCTTAATAACTGATTGTACTTGACTCAGGTCTCAGGTGCACTGTTCAAATGTATGTCTTCTCTTTATCTTTTGTTATAGACTTGCCACTCAAACTGACTGCCCAATGAGTTGAATGCTCCTAGGTGATAAGTCCAAATAGTTGTAACAGGTTTTAAAAAAAGGAATATCTGTTTGTATTTGAACGTGCAGGAAGAAATAGAAATAGCCATTTAACCCAATAATCACATAAAACTTGGGGATTATATACAATACTATTGTGCATCACACACACAGAAACTGCCTGTTAGATCGTTTTTGACTCCTTAAAATTTTGGGATATATTTTTACATCATGTAATTGTCTACATTATTCTTTCGATTAACTAGAAGACAATGAAATCATCACAGCTGTCACTGGTTTATTTATTCAATGCTTTAAATGTCCCCAAACTGTTTTGCTTTTATTGGTACAATAGAGATATACATAATGATCACAGTCTTCATAGAGAATTTATACCTTTAGCTGATAGATACTAATTCTTCTTTTTTCCCCACTCTCTTTCCCTACCTTTAGTCTCTCTTCCTCTCCTTATTTATAAGGCTCTGTTTCCATTCTATTATTCTTTTGTCTTTTCTTCCTTTTATCTTCTTTCTTTCCCTCTACCTTTCCCAAGTTTCTAACTCTTTTAGACAATTTATTTCTATTTCACCAATACATGTTGTGTACTTGGGTTCTTATTTATCCTTTCGGTGTCTCAGACCAGGGAAACAAAGCTTGATTTACACTTGTGTCTAATTTATATCTCTGAAAGGTGTGGTCTCAAGATGCATCATTTACCAGAAATTTTGGCCTATTTATGACATGAGCTATCACATTATTTAAAACATCTTGGGCTTTTTATTTTATTCACATAAAATAATATAGCAGATAGTAATTCAATGTTTTCTTGTGGCTCTTGAGAAAAATTTAATAGGTATTAATATAGACATTTGAATATATTCTGTATACCTTTCTTTCTTTCTTTCTTTCTTTCTTTCTTTCTTTCTTTCTTTCTTTCTTCCTTTCTTTCTTTCTTTCTTTCTTTGGTGCAGGTTCTTGCTACACAGTTCTGACTCATAGTGATGATCCTCCTGTCTCAGCCTCCCCTGCACTAGGATTACACTCCAGTGCCTGGGACCAGCATGCCATACAGTACCAGTGGTTAGACCATCAGACTATCCCTCTAACCTCTATATTTTGTATTTTAAAAAACTCAATAAATGTTTTGTAATAATATTAACATTTCTTGAGTTTTGTTTATCTCAGGAATTTTCACATCAAGTTTTTAGTTGCAGACCACATTTGTTATGACAGCATAATATATGAACATTATATAATGTATATATATATTTATTTATATATATTTATATATATTTATATTTATACACTATGCATTTATGTAAATGTATACATTATATATGTTTATATATTATGTGTATGATATGAGAATTCATTAACTTATCTCCTTTCAGTTTCTAAAATCTATTGAGAATGTTTACATTTAAGGATGGAATTTGGTGATGTCAAATGTGTTCTCTGAATTTTTGGATTTTGTCAACTTAGGTCTTTTTTAAGTTTCTTTACAGCTCTTGACAATTAAAATATCACTAAATATATAGTGTAGTTGAAAGAAGTCCCTACCCTTTTTGAGCACACAACCTAGATCCTTTATATATAGAACTTTCATCTAGGTCAAGTAGGATTATGAGAATCTAATGCCACCACTGACTTGCCAGGAACGGGGCTCAAGTGGTAATGGCAGGAACAGAGCTGCTGAGAATACAGATGAAACTTCATTTGCTTGCCAGCTTCTCACTCCCTGCTGTGTGGTCCAGCACCTAACTAGACTTTCACACAGTACTTAGTGCTGATCTATAGTTAGGGAGGTTGGGATCTTTGGTTTAATATATAGAAAACACCATGTGCTTCTTCCCTGTATCATAAGCCTACATCTGATGTCTAAAGCTCACTTAAACAACAGGATATAAGAAAATAAGGTTAGGAGCAGGAGGTAGTCTGATTGCCATTAACAATCCTAGAGGGCTATTGCTTGGAAGATAGAAGAAGCTCATTCTGTCCTGTTCAGGAGATTCATCTAAATAATTGCAGGTTTCATTCAAAAATTATAAAGAAAGTGAGTGCACCCTTAATCCATTCATTATTTATTTGACAATAAATATTTGTATATTTTTCATAAGCACTACCAGAGAATACAAAGACACTTTGGAGTATAAGGCTAAAATTTTTCTACTTGCAGAACCATCTTCCCTGTGGACAGAATATGCACCTTTTCAACCACAGAGAAAATAATACATCCTTCTTCCAAGATGAAAGAAGTTAGGCCCCCATGAGTTTTCTCTAGATGTTTTAGAAAAGATAATGGTAGATTTACATGTAGTTGTAAGGAGTAGTACAGAGAAATCTCATAAACACATTGCCATGCTTCTCCAATGGCTGTACCTTATGTACTTATAGAACAGTACAACAACCCTCGTATCAAGAATATTCCAGACAGAGCAATTCGATCTCCAGTAGTATCCCCCCTGCTGACTACTTATAATCATCTCCACACTCTTCCTGCTCCTCCTACCTCTTTAGCCCATGACGACCACTAATCTGATCTCCATTTGTACAGTGATCATTTCCAAATGTTATGTAAATAAAATAACAGTATATAACATTTTTAAATCTAGTAATAACTTGGTTTTTCCTTTATTTCTAAAAGGTATTTTCACTTATGTCAAATATGGTTTGTATGTTACTGCCTTTTAGAATTTTTATTTTGGGGTTAAATTTAATTATTTTCAGATTTTCACCATGTGATGATTTCATATAGATATTCACTGTGTGCAATGAGTACCACAATCAAGTTAATTGCTCCCATCACCATCCTGGATACCATTTGTGTATGTGCATGTGTGTGTTACAGACTTTCAGTTGCATGACCAGTGAGTTCTGCATCAAATGTATATCATGGTAAATGGTTTTTGCACTTTGTTGAGCATTTGAAAAACATTTTATCACTACCTTATAGCTTCCATCGTTTCTGATAAGAAAACTGCTGTCATTTCACATGGTATTCGAAATAGGCAAGGTGATGGTCTCTCTTCAAGTTGGCAAAAAGGACACAGATGCTTTGCTATCGGCTGGTGATAGGAGTTCAGTTTCTCCTTTCAGTCTCCACTAACGTCCAAGAGGGACACCAGTTCTTTTTTTATTTCTATGCACATCCAAAAGCTTTGACTTTTATCACCCTGACAAAGAAAGACAAGACTATCTTTTCACTTCTCACAAGTCTCCTTTGGATATCCCAAGCAGGAGGTCTCATTAGTGCTGTGTGGTTGTGAAAAGCTGTGAAAGGTTTGATTTTTCCATTTGAACTTTTTGCACCTCTTTCGAACTTTCCTCATTACTGCTGGGTATAGTGAAAGTCAGGGCCTCTCATATGGTCTCCACGGACACTAAAGCGCAATGTGGGTGGCTCCTTGTAACCATCTGGCAGAGCTGAAAGTGCTACCCACCCACAGGGCCTGCTGGATGCCTCGTTATAGCCAACAAGAGTGAATGTAGATGTCTAAGCTTTTCATTCAGGCTTCGCTGGCATATGTGGGGGTGAGCCACAGTTTTCCTGGGATGGTTAGCTGGGTTAGATTTTCATTGTCTAACAGTCTGTGATCATTGTTCCTACTGTTCGGCTTTCCTCCTTCTAGGCTGCCCCCTTTTCTGGCTCCATAGCTGGGGATGCAAGCCAGTACTGGGGCTGTTGTGGTATGCATTCATCAACCTCTCCATGTTGCTGATTTCTCCAGTCTGGGATACAGTAGGAAGAATGAAATCTCAGAGAACACGCTGATGCATACTCTTCAATCCTGAATCTCTGCCTGATCTAGTTCATCTCTTCACCTTTCAAAGTCATGTTTGTTCTACAGATGATGCCAGATTTTATTTGTACTGAATAAAGGAACAGGAAAGCCCTTCTCCATCTTATTGAAATAAAACTCAGTTAACTTGTTCAGTATCGCAAATCTTCCTAAACATGCTACTGATGTTTTATATTTTCTCATATAGAATATCTAAGTTTATGAATTTGCTTATACTTAGTTAAACTAGCATTGCTGATACAACTACCACAAAAATATTTTTTAACAATAAAATAAATATTCAATGAAATAAGGGTAGAGAAACCGCTCAGAAGTAAAAGTATATTCTTTTAAATTGTGGCCAAGAAATCCCAGCTGTATTCTTCATAAATAATCAGAGCTGGAAATGTGATCTTAAGCGCACATTAGAGGAAAGAGCACTTTATTATTTAGTCTTTTCAAACTGAATAATTTGCATTTGTTGCGAAGTTTTTCCATTACACTTAAGAAAATCATTTGCAAGAGTGTCAAAATCCTCATTTCCTCTGTCCAAAAATATTTTTACTAAATATAACATGCTTATGCATTTTTTAAAAATTTAATAGCTCTACTAATGCAATTTGCCATAAAACAGATACAAGCGGAAGTGAAGCAATATAAGTTTTGGTATAATGAGGTTACTTTATCACTAGTTTTGCCTAATGGGATTGTAGACTATAAATGGCCATGTTGTTATAGCAACCACTTTAAGAACTACACTGGGCTGTAAATGCAATAACAACACCTGTGTATCATCATTTTGTTTGGTAGTTTGCATTATTTTTGGTTCAACAAAATAAAAGGACCCTAGAAAAACAATCTATTGTTTCAATCATGGCTTTTTATCACATCCATTTTGATTCAGCTATTCTCAATTTAAAATCAGTATTTGCATTTAGAAGATGAAAAGAAAACTGCTTTGATAACATTGCTGTGTTAACCCTGAATAACCTCACCTCACCGGCTTATGGGCATAAGAAAAGCTTCATTTATGGAAGGATTCAACTTCCAAATGGAATAAAGAAACATATAAGAAATGTTTTCCTAAATACATTTTACAATTTCTTGCCATTCAAAAATTATATTAGTCCTGTACCTATTTCCGCTTAGCATTCACATGAGAGGCAATGGGGTGAGGGAAGCTTATTTTGTTGCAATACAAATCAAGTGTGCTTTCTGTTAGGTGCAATTGGGATTTGAATCTGAAAACGATGCTTGACTTCACCGTTTGTGTTCTGGCTACAGTTAAAAAAGAAACAAAATCATACCCCATTGCTCTCATCTGAAAGATGAGAGGGAGAGAAAACTGCTGCCAGCATAAGTATTACCTCTCTGCTTCTCAGGCTTCCTAATTTGTTCTTCTTCAACTGGACCTCATGAAACTCTGTGACAAACTAGGGATCTCCTGATGCTCAGTGATATGACTCATTACTTATACACCCTTCATTCCCTTACACTATCGTCTTTGCTTGCCTGAGAGTTGAAGTAGTGAGTCCATTCACTCCATAGGACCATGCCCAGAAACGATATTCTTTGGAATTTGTTGACTGTCCTACTTTTGAATGCCAGCAATAACTGTTATTTTCACATCTATGTTCTCCCTGAATTCAAGGGAGAAAGAGCACATTGGTACCATAGACTTTGAGAAATAGTGAGTCCTGACATATTTGTAAAGTTTATTACACACAGTTCAATATTTTATGACAAAATAATCTGATAAAAAGTTGTAATATTTTGAACTAACATTTAGAATGTCAGCTATGTTTGAGGCACTTCAAACATTGGTCATATATTATCTCAATTAAATTATCACGCTCAGGGCTGGCCAAATTGTTCAGAGAATTAAAGCACCTGCAAGCAGGCACAGGGTCCAAAAGTTTGATCCCTTTGCCTGAGGAGTTGGCACCTGCCCTGGGCACATTGAGATGGCATTTAAGACTGGGCATGGTGGTGCCAGCCTGTAATTCCAGTTCTGGGAGGCTGTAAACAGGCAGGTCACCATGAGTTTGGTCTAGTAGTGAGACCCTGAACACCCTGTAGACCCTTCCCTAAAATACAAAAATAAATAAATAAAATATCATGTTTATTCACTGTTCTTTAAAATTCCACAATCCAAATTGTGTTAATCAAGAGCAATTGGTTTTTCTCCTTATTAGAGACTTATAAAATGATAATAGCTTATTCAGAGTATAAATCTATTCCACATTGTTTGTTTAGGACTGTTAAAGTAACCCTTTCGAATGCAAACTGCTCTACTTTTTCTAAATATCATTCTTTGATTTTATGATCTACCCTGATTACATCTGCATTTAAGCAAGCATACAAAAGGAAAAGAGGAAACTGCATTCGGTTCTTTGATGAGTATCAGAAGCGATTCACTACTCACCTACTTCCATCTCTGTTGGAGCATCACAACCACCACTAACTCCAGCTGAAGCAAGGAAATGAATTCTTTCACTCCTCAACTCTGTCTGCCATTAACACTTCCACTATTAGTGAACAGAAAAACAGGTATAGTGGAGAGCAAGGCGAATCATGAGCTTATGACTGAGACCACAGTTCACAGTTCCCATCAGTCATTCTGAGAATACAATATATTCCTTCACTCATCCCAGAGATAATGAAAATGCTATATGAGGCCTACTGTAACCCTGGATGTCTCTGTGTAGTCTTCTGTATCTCTCTGGTCAAACGGTGTTTTTTAACCTTTTAATGTCTGCATATTCATTTTTGGAAATGACTTATGCTCATTTTTAGGGAATAAAATAACTCTCAAACTCAATGTTCCTTAAATATGCCTCCAGAATTTCATTTTCTACACACTGTATGGCACAATTGCAAAGTTTCAGAGCTGAAACAGCTATAATGAACCATTAAGTCATGGTCTTTTTATAACATTTGTTCCTCTGAATTCTTTAATGCGCATTTATATGTGTTATCTCCGATTCCTGTATTCTGTACTAATAGATATTAAACACCTCAAGGGTCAGAACTAAAATGAAAGGGTTCTCCCTGTTTCTTTTTTCCTTTGCAGCTGCACCACTCTTCAATATTTGCCGTACATCCTCAATAATTGCATATTTTAGAGGATCTGACTGAAAAATGCTGGGGTTGTTTCAAATGAAGAAGCTGTGATAGAGAATAAGCAGATTAATTTCAGTATAAGATTGTGGGCTAAATTGAAGTTGATAGGTTGATTTTTAAGTCTGTGTGATAGCTGCTCACTGTCGTTGCGGATGTCTATTACATGTGTATGCATATACACTTATCAAGTGGATCATGACACTTAGTACACAGATGCTTAACACATTGAAGTACCTATGCGTTTCCCCCCTTGACATGCTACATTGAAACTGGGTTTTGTATCAATACTTCTACACTCTGAATTTTTAAAAATTGAAGTTGTTTTACATTTCTACAATATATGATAATTTCTTGTGTCTGGGGTGTCTTAGTTTCTTTTCTCCTTGCTGAGACAAAATAAACAACACCCAAAGTTTTAGGAGGAAATGTTTATTTGGCTTGCAGTTTGTAGAGGTTTCAATCCTTAGTTGGCTGGCCCCAAGGTAGGGTGGTATGGCAGAGGGACAGCGCAGAGGAGAACCAGGTCATTGCAAGACAGAAAGCAAGCAAGGAATGACCATAGTTCTTTCTATCCTGGTATGTTATCCAGGCTACTGAGAGCAGGCAGCACTCAGACCCTTAATCCTAGTGCCCTTGATCCTAGCATTGCACCATGAATCAATCCAGCATTACACACTCTACATACAGCCACCTCTGGAAAAACAAAAATAAATAAATGAATAAATAAAACAAATTTTAAAAAGCCAAAAATGCTTATGACTACATGTGGCTCTGAGGGGGACATCTGGAGACAATCCATCACACTGGGGCCTGGGAATGTATTACAGAAACATCTTGATCACTTTTACTTCCTTTCACCTCCTGTCATCCCATCCTCTCCCATCTCCAAATGCCCTTCCCATCTCCATGTGTATGCACAGGAAGAATAGGAATTCTTCTTGAGATTTTTTTGCCCAAAAAGTGCTAAGTGTATAATCAATTTCAAAGAATTAAAGTTTTAAAAGGCCACAATAATTAGGAATTTATATACTACTTTCTATATAATGCCAGTTTACTAAGTATAAAAAAGGATTGGTTCTTGTAGAGTATATTTAGATTTTTTTTTTTTATTCCCAAAAACTGAAGCTGAAATATTCAGGTTCTTGCAGTCCTGAGAGAATTTAGTAGGGAGACTAGACAGAACAAGGAGCAACCTGGGAGTCTGCAGTGTATGACATTCTGAAATTATTAAGTTTCCACTGGAGAACTGAACATTAACCAATAAACTTGAAGGTAAACTGCAAGTAGAGCAAGCCACTGTTTCTCTTCCAATTTAATAGAATTCTCTAACAAGACATTAGAATTTGAAACACCTCAATTTAGATGGTCCTTTGAGTCACCAGAGATATCAAATACCAAATGCTAATTAGATCACAAGGCATAATAACTAGCTAGTTGGAAATGCCAAAATATTAAAGGTTATTTAGTCATCTAGAAATTATAATTTTCCCCCAGAAGGCATTATATACACTAGATTTCCCCCAAAAGAAAAATGGATCTCAGTATGATTTGACAGTAAAATACGTTACCAATGTTTATAGTGATGAAACTGCTATATATAATTTTAAACATCTAGAATAGCTAATGATTTAGGCAATGTTTGATATCATCTCAGGGGAATTTATCATTATTAATGCAAGTATTTATATCTGTTAAATATTAAATTCATCCATATAATTGTGTATTCATGTATACTATCAATTTCAGCAGATGAAAAATATTTTCAAAAATATTTACTAATTACAAATAATAACTTAGGCACAACTGACTGATGACAAATTTCATATTTACCAAGATT
>PVKA01006438.1:0-42706 GCA_004027165.1 Ctenomys sociabilis
AGTAAATTAAGAGAGTGTAGCTGTTTGAGTATCTTATTTTTTATACCTGAATTACATCAAAGATTCAATAATTAATATTTTTTACCTTGTTATTTTCCTAGTGGTTGTCCATAGTACTAGAAGCTGACATAATATCCTGTCCAACCACCATTAGTGCAAATCTTGTCTCTCATAGAATTATGTAGAAGCATGGCGTATCTGTCCCAACTGTACTGTCCATATGCACACATCATGATTCTTAATTTCTATACCCCTTCCTTTGTCTACATTTGTCAAAAATGGGCACTCCGTTATCATTCAACTAATTTAGGTGCCTGAACTCAGTGACACAATCGAACACAGTTCAGCATTACACAACAATAGTGAGTTATCCAAAGAATATCTATTTTTTTTTCAAAAGAGGAAGGTGTGACTCCTTACCCAAGAACAACTAAAAATGACTGTCATGTTACACAAAACCATTTCTGCTTTAATCCCAAGAATGTTATCATTGAAGGAATATTTAAGCCATTGTTTTGGCAAATATCTTTGCATTGTTTTGGTGTGTCAGGTGCAGTTATAGGAAAGACAAGGATGTACAAGCAGTTAGAATAATTAAGTTGCCTTGCTTCCATCCAAACGGAAACAGTTGTCCTACTTATGGGCAGTTGTACAATATAATAAAGACATTGGGAGCTAAAAATAATTTCAAAATCCATTTTTGTTATCTTATAAATGAAATCTTTCCTTCTGGTGGAGAGAATTTGCACAAGACCCAGTAAGTTATTAGAAATAGGATTATGAACAGAAACGTATCTTTGAACATAAAGATGAGTAGGAGGGTTGATGAGATTATGCCTCTCTCCGTGGTGCTGGTAGTGTTTTCATGATTGTTCTTGTAACTCCTAGAATACAGTAATTTCCTCCCAATCTTCCAGTTGCTCACAGTTTTCTTTATTTGACTATTACATTTTATTTTGTGAATAAATTTTACAAACTATTTCTATAAAACAGAAAGAACTCTGATTTATAATTCACGCTGCAAGTAATTCATTTCATAAATTTTCGTAATTCTATCACAACTCTAGTACTTACTGCTACAAATAACTCATGCTTGTTCTTAGCCTCTCTCACATACAGACACACATTGCATTCTTGCATAATCCATCAGTTTATCCAAATAGTGAAATAATGTATGGAAGAAAGTAATACACTGTGTGTTGGAATATATGAAAACTTTCTGCACGTTCCTTCCTAACACACCTCTGAGAATGGCCTAAGGCTTCCCTAAAGGAAAATAATCCTCATGAAAAATCCTACACTAGTCCAGGAATTTCAAAATAAAATTGTATTATCATTGGATCTTTCTTTTCAAATGACTTCACATTAATCAAACTCAAAATAAAAAATAAATTTTCTGTAAGTTATGTAATGTAGCCATCCTGTATTTCTTATACTGTGAGCGAAGCCTGATCATAATCAGGTTGCTACTTCGTTAGCTTCAGTAAAGAGAAACAAAAATCACCTTTAAGGTACACTCAATCCTATTTGTTTTCATTGAGTCACAAGACTACAAGTTAGACCCTGCAGAAGACCTAGAATTTTTGACCATGTATTCTGTGTACTCTGTAGTATTGGGGAATTTCTTCTCTATGTTGACATTGACAGCCAGACAGTGTGGTGATAGAGACTGTGTTGTGTTCATCCCTTTCTCCCCAAATTGAACAGGTCCTCGGTCATAGAATATGCACAATACATTTCACTGAATTGAGTTAATGATAGACATGTTAATTTGAAAGTTAAAACAGCATGTATCAGATTGCATGAAAGTGGGAAAGCAAGAGGCTTTATATTTTGCTTATGAATTACAAAACAAAAAGTAACATGTTCATACATTACAAAACATAATTTTGACATATTCCTAAATATAAGGGAAATTTGTGTCTGCTACCATATTTATTCCATATCGTTAGCTAAACTCCACATCACAAAGACTGCCACTTTTAGACTCACACTTCTGCTATCTTCCCTCTCACACTCCTGCACATCGGTCCTTCCCCTCTAGGTCCCCAGAGCTCTGGTTAGGTGGGTTCAACCTACGGAGACCACAAGCAGATGACTGGCATAAGGGATAAGAAAAAGATCATTATGTTTATTACTGAGCTCTTCGTTTCAGCCATTGCCATGGTCTGGGCATGTCTTACAATTAAAGGTCTCAGTTCCCCTGCACACATTTATCCTATAGGTTCTGGAAAACACATTACTAATTAGTAGTTATTGTCAAGGTCATCTTTTTCTCATCACTTCACATTACTCTTCCATTCCTTGTTCTTCATGATCCTCAGGATCATGCAAGGTAGCCTGCTATAAAATGTTCTTCAAAGAATCCAGTTTTGTGCAGCATAATAAGCTTTCTCCTAAGATTCCAATCCATTAGGTGTTCAAAGGAATAATCACGTGAAAAGTCTTTCATGTAAGACAATGGTCATCACTATCCTGGCCCTTTCCTTACAACCACTCAAAATTATCAAGGGTTTTGTAGATCACTTTACTGTGTATACTTTATGTGGCAACCTTTTTTTTTCATTACTGAACTTTCTAGTTCCAAAAGTGAGGAAAAAAACAAATATATCTTACATATTTGTTAATGATAATATCCAGGTCATTAATTTAGTAGCTAGCAACATGACCCTGGACATGTCCACCAAATGTTGAGAAAGTCTAGCAGATATCACTATTAGAAAGTAACTTTCATTCAGAGTAAGTGAACCTCCAGTCACAGCATTAGTCCTTCTATAACATCCACTAAAACCTATGTTTTGCTCATTAAAAATTTCAAACAATGGCTAAGAAAAAACTGGAATTCTAAATCTTGCAAAAAAGTTGTAATTTGATTAAATCTTTACTGCCCATATATTTGTATATTCAAGCAGTTGTGAAGTTATTATGCTCTGTTGAAATGCATAAACATTAAGTATAATCCTCAAATAATCCAATTTATTTCATATGATTATGTTTCAAAATGTTTCAATTATGCTTCATTTTATGTTACATTAAAACAAAGCAAAATAGAGTATTCTTTTTAAGCAAATTCTGGCATTACCTGGTCACTCCAAAGCAAACTGACATCAAGTTGCTGAGTCTGTTGTATTTTATTACAATGGAGAACTGCTGGTGTCACAGATTCTTCAGTGTTTTAGAAAATATATTTTGGCCACATTGACATATTAGGAGTGAAATGATGCTTAAAATGCTGAAAGTGTTAATCTTGAATTCTCAGAGTTCTGTCTACAATAGTGTAATCTCAAGTTCTGTTTTATTTCATTTTATTTTCTGCCTTATAGAAAAAAGTAAAAAAGTTTGAATGTAGGTAGTGGAACCTAAATGGAGCAAAATCAAATGGAAATTTTCCAAAGGTTAAATAGGTAGAATAAAAGCATAGGAAGAAAACTTATTGTAAAATAAAAGCTTCATTACTTTTTCTGAAGTGTATTTGTTGATATAGGGTCTCACTATACAGATCTGATGCATGGTGATTCTCCAGATTTCAGCCTCCCCAGAACTGGGATTACAGGCAAGTTCCACTACATGCAGACTCTGACCAACTCAGCTGGTCTGGGGGGTGTGGTTGGCATGGTATGTGGTGCCAGGGATTGGATCCTAGTCCCTCTGCTTACCTAAGTGAATGCTTGTTCACTGAGCTATCTCACTGACCCAACCCCATTACATTTTTTTTTAAGTACAAAGTGTACAAGGTCTCATTACACAGATCAGACTCATAGTGGTCCTCCTGCTTTCAGCTCCTTACACGCTGGGATTACAGGGCCCCCCACCCCATGCTCAGTCTCAATCACAGCCTCAGCATACCCTGGGGAGGGACCGGCATGGCATACTGGGGATCGAACCCTGGTCCCTGCATCTGCTAAGCAGGTGCTTTAGTCTGCTGAGCTATCTGGCTACCATTCCATTACTTTCAATGACGAACAGATGAGATTCTATGATGAGAGTGCTTCTGAAGCTTACAACAATCATGTACACAAAAGGCATGTATTTTATTTCGTATATTTCTATGCCTCCTAGTGTGGAATGATGTTTCTAGCAAAATGAAAGTAAGATCCTGATTTTCAAACATGATGCAATAATCACTATAAATATAACTAAATCATTTAAGAGAAAACAGAATTTAGTGGTTTTTTTTTTCCTATTACATGAAACTTTAAAACTCCTGAATCACAGACCCACTGCACATAAAAACAAGTACAGTTAAGGCAAATATTTGACAAATATTTGATACAGGCTGATGATTTCCCCCTTCAAAAGCATCACAGTATTTTCCTACATAACTATCTTTGTGACTTCTTACTGTTTACTTGAGGTGGAGTGGAATTGTAGTACTCTGACCAAGTTTAAGAACATTGTACAGTATGTTTTAGTAATGTGCAGGCCACTGATGGTGAAAATCGAAATTATCGTGAGCCTGTTCGCTCGCTAACTCTCCCCATCTCCCTCAACACCAGCTGCTGTGCTTGCTGTCAGCTATTGTCTCATCCAGAAGCTATTAAATGGATGGGAAAAGGGCTAAAACACAGGACCCAGGCTGATTCCCCCTAGAAAATGATGACACATATGCTGTTGCTGTCCCTACCACTCAAAAAAGGTTTGCGTGATTTTGTGCCAGAAAGAATTATATCAAAACAAAAGCCCAGATAACTTATGCTTGACCAATACAGTGAAGCTCTTCATGGAGTTCAAGTATTTCAGGAGGGCTTTTGTTCGATGTTTAAGGTCAAAGTCTTAGCAAAAGGACAGGGCTACTCACCCTGCTATAAAAAGTTCCTTGTAGCATTTCAGAACTTCTAGCTGTGACTGTTTCACACGGCCTCCTATGATTTGAGTACTCCTGTGTCACTGTCCAAAATGCTAAGATATCATTCTCTCACAAGAGTCATGAAATGTTTTCTTTTCTGAAATGAATCAGTTTTGAAGAAAGGGAAAAATAATGCCCTAATGCTGCCCTAAAAGCGTGGTGACAAGTATGGTCAGAGTGGGAACAGATGGTCTAGACTCTTCCCTAGGCAATAGTTTTGCTAAATATTTGTGTACATATTAGTGAAATTCATTAGTGAGATTTTATATTTGAAGGACTTTGAAGTCAGACAATAAAATCCTCCACTCCAGGGTTTCTTGTCACAATGCGATTATTAAGAATGAGGTGGGAACACAGAGGAAAGTGGTCAATGGTGTAGAGTGTGCTTAAGGAGAGTCACATGGAGAGAAAACATTTTCTCAGGCTTTCACAAAGAACAAATTGGTCAGGCAATGGCCATGACCCATCCACATGGCTGACAATGACAAAGGATCTACAAATTGTGATACAGGGTTACAGGATAAATCCTGAGGGGATTTGACTGATCTTGTCAGATACAAAAGTTACATTTCTTGTTACATAGGTCTTGCTTTAACTTGGTCTTAACCATCTAACAGAAAAGTATAAAAACGAGGTATATAAAATAAAGCCATATTAATATGCTGAGCTATAAAAGCTCAAGTCAACAACTTCTGACATTGGCAGTCATACAGATGACTCACTACTATTATGGACTACTGGACTATATTGGATTATTTTGCTGAACTCATGCACCTACAATATTTGAATGGTAATGGAATAACCATCCATAACAAAACTAAACAAAACAGGGGGATATAAATGAAGGACCATTTTTTTAGTGAAAAAAAAATGTGTGTGTGTGTGTGTGTGCCTGTGTGTGTGTGTGTATGTGTACATTTAGGATAGTTAGCAAAGATATACAGCTACTTTCTCTTAGTTCAATGAGAAGAAAGATTTGTACTCATAGTGTTTAGACAAGGTGTTATGTCTGCATCTTATACTATAAATGACTACTATAAGAACAATATGCAATGTATTATTATAACTGTCTTACTAACCTGTTTTGAAACTGTCTTATTGCTATTTCTTTCTCAATAAAAATATTTTTTTTAAAAAAGAATGAGGTGCAAGGGCCAGCCAAATATCTCCATGGAATAAAACACCTGCAAGCAGGCGCAGGGGCTGGGGATTCAATCCCCAGGCCTGCTGTGCCAGTCCTGCCCCAGGTGCAGTGAGTCAGCACTTGAGACTGGGTGTGGTGGCTCTCCTGTAATCCCAGTTCTTGGGAGGCTGTAAACAGGTGGATCACTATGATTCTGAACTGGTAGTGAGACCCTGAATACCCTGTAGACCCTTTCCTAAAATACACAAACAAAAAAGAAAAGAATGAGGTGGGCTTCTCCAGTCAACCCAGCACAAGTCCAACAAAAGGTGCTTTGTTTCTCTGTATAAAAACGAGGTATATAAAATAAAGCCATATTAATATGCTGAGCTGTAAAAGCTCAAGTCAACAACTTCTGACATTGGCAGTCATGCAGATAACTCACTACTATTATGGACTACTGGACTCTATTGGATTATTTTGCTGAACTCATGCACCTACAATATTTGAATGGTAATGGAATAACCACCCATAACAATACTAAACAAAACAGGGGGATATAAATGAAGGACAATTTTTTTTAGTGAAAAAAAATATGCAATAAGGTAAAGGGCTCATAATCTCTGAATTTCAAAAGAGAAAAGGTAAACTTTTGTGTGTTGTCCATGCTCTAAAAAAATTATCTTTCTAGAGAGAATGAATTTTGGCTGCAGCTTTACTCATTTTATTTTCTTTTTCACAGTATGAAACAAATACAGAAAATACTTAGGCTCTCCTCCTGCCGAACTAATTTCTTTATCTATTGCACTTTTGCTCAGAAGAAAAGATTAATAGTCATGTTTTCAAAGTGATTCTGCCTACTGCGAAACTCATTCACTGGCCATGTCCAAAAAGATGTACACCACAGAAAAGCTTTTGCCTGAATTACAGCAAATTCAGAAAACAACTGTTCTGCAACTACATTTTCCCCCCCTGCAGGAAAAGAAATGGGGGAAACGGTTGGTTTTTTTCCGCACACTTAACTGCATTAGCAATACAAGTAAATCCTGACAAAATTTAAAATACAGTTGCATAGAAACTGCATTCAGTGTGAAAACTTCTCAGATTGCCTCTATTCCAGTCAACATGGGAAAGCAACTGAATAATAAATCTGAGTTTCAAAAATTACTTTTGTCAGGAGAATCTTCAAGGTATCACACTCAACATCTAAGACAAACAATATTGTGAATAAAAATAAATTGGTGCAATGACCATCTATTTATTATGCTAGAGACAGAACTACAAGTCTACAAATATTATTTTTCATAAGACATGTGTGCAAACAAGAGCTCATGTACATTTTGTAACTAAACATGATTTCCTTTATGGAAATTGAGAAATGTCAAAATGTATTTTTTTCTTCAATATGGTCTGAAGGAACCGAGTTTTCCTTGGCTGAGAATTGAAATAGTCACGATTAAATTCAATAAAGCACAAACAATTTCTAATTCCTTTACAATTATTCATTGTTACTCCTCAGAATAAGAACTGAGAAATATGGTGAGATTTCTATTAAAATCAGCAATCAGCATGACAATTCCTAAATCCCATGTGCGTACTCCAGCAGTTCTGATTACAGAGAGAACCAGAGACCCTCGAGCAAAATCAAGAAAATTTACTGATTGTACAATCCCTTTAGTACCGGGCCTTTTGAGCACTACTTTTTTTCATGTGGACTATTTTAGGATTTTGATTTTTCCTTCCACTACACAGATTTACTTCCCCTTAGTTCCTCAAAATATTTTTTATATATATTTTTTAAATTTTACCAGTATTATGAAGTCTATTCTTAGCTTTTAAAAATCGCAGTCAAAATTATTTTACTTGCCTGTCTGATTGCTATGTTTTTCTTCTTCTACTATAATATAACCTTTACCAAAGTAGAGACTGGGCCTCCCTTTCCATTATCATATCCTGAGTACCTAGGACAGAGCCTTGCAACTTTTATTAGCTCCTTTCCAGATAATAATAAGCAAAATCTCTGATTTCATTTTAATCTCCTTCCTAAGGTCCAGACCCACGTGTCTAACATACTACTGAATGTCTGTACCTGAGACTCTCATATTTATTATATATAGGTGAAATATATTTAATAATTTTAGACTATGATAATTATGCTATAAAATTTGATAATTTGACATATATTTACTTTGCGAAATAACTACCTCGAATTATATTTGTTTTAAATTCACAATGTCCAATGAAAGTAAAATTATTACATCTCACATTCACTGCCTCTTAACAATCCTCTACTTCAAAAACCTTCCCTTTCCCTATATTTCCTTTGCTTCCAATTTCAATTCAATCACTTAGTCCAGGAACTAAGTTATCATAAACACATTTCATACATTTCTCCTACTAACAGTGCACTGATAAGTTTTTTTCATTATGTTGCCTAAATATCTGTCAAAAGATCTCCTATGTTATCTTAGCTACACCTTCACCTCTGTAGGTCAATATGTCACCCCTAGTTCTTGTTTTCAAAACAAGAATCTCTGGGAGCCAGAAATATAGCTCGGTGATATAATCACCTGTCTGACAAATGTAAGATCTCAGGTTCGATCCCCAGTACCTAAAAATAAAAGGTGTCTTTGTTTTTGCTTCATTTTTTCCATTACCCATAGTGTGGAAAGAGTAGTTTGTATATTCATTCCCTGCCTTGCCACTCTATACCAGAATTTCTCTACAGAGACATGAGGCTGGGTTTGGGATGGAAGAACTCTGTATCCTGTCCAGTTGGTATTTCTGTGTGTGTAAACTAAAACATGTATATTACCATAAATGAAAGAGCTGAAAAGAAATATCACTCTTACACATTCCTAGGGTAGGGCATTTTAAGACATGTTCCTGCTTAAGGTAATTTTTTTCTAGAGACTCAAAGAAAAATATTCTAGGCATGGCTATTTTAGCACACATTATGAGGTGTTAGACTTCAGAAAGAGCTGGTGTACTTTTATCCACCTGGGCCATCAACTTTAGAGAATGAAATTTAGTGATAGAAGGCACCTTGGCCATACTTCCACTAAAGTTTCACCTGTTGTACAATATTCTTTCACTAATTTATTAAAATCACTCAAACTTATAGAAACACTCAAACCCAGACACAGTAGCACATGCCTGTAATCCCAGCCCTGGGTTGGATGAGTCAGGAGGATCACTATGATTCTGAGCTGTGCAAAATATCCTATGCCAAATAAGTAAATAAAAGATTAAAACTAAAGAACAACAGGAAATATATTTGTTCATTACAAGATCCTTCATATCAAGCACAGTGTAGATCAGTATTATTAAGTTCTCGCGATTGAATATTTAAAGGCAAAAGGTGAGGGGAATAAGTGTGTACCATCTAGCAATACATTCTATTTGGAAAACTCAGTAAACATACATGGGTGTTGTTCTGGGCCAGGCCCTTACTTATTTTGGGACTGGAGAACCACTGAATAAAGATATGAATGCCAACAGACTCTTCTGCCCTCACCTTATTTTGTCTTACATTAGTGTATCAGTCATCTTCCCATTTCTGGATGAAATACATGACATCTACCACCTAATGGAGAGGTTTATTTGGCCCATAATGTTAGAGGTTTCAGTCCATAATCAGCTGTCTCAAAGACAGGAACACCATGGTAGAAGGGGCAAAGCACAGTTCCTCAGTTCATGATGTCTGAGAAGTAGCACAAGAAAGAGGCCAGGAATGACCTATAGGGCCCAAGGTCACACCTGCTTGATTGACCGAGCCATACACAGAATGGTGCTTTGCTAATCTCTAGATGGCTCCAACCCAAACAGTTGGCAGAATTAAGCTTATCTGTCATAACTGGAGTTTGCTCTACAGAAAACATTGGGGTGCAAGTTGGAGCATATCCTTTTAGTACTATCCCAGGCCTCCCTGTGATGAAGTTGGCTAGACTCTCTAGTCTTACAAGGCTTCCTCAAATGGGAAACCATCTCTGTTCTGTTTAAGAGTAGGTAACATAAAATTAGATTGAAATAGAAGAAAATTTGTACTAAAATACAGTGACACTTCAGTTCACAACTTAAGTCATTCCACAATTTTGGGAAAGATGGCTTTTGTTTGTGTTTAGGTAAGACAGGTGACTGCATTCTTGTTCATGCAAGGTTCAAAAATAGAAGCAAGTTTTGCCAAACCCTTCCGTTCATGAACCAAATTGTTGGCAAGCAGAAGCCCTTGAGAACAGAGGCATTGGTGTACTAAGTATTGTTCTTGATATGACTTAAAAGTTATGGTCAAGCATTTGACAATTCAGTAAATCAACATATTTTGTGACAGTACCTATTTAATATTCACATCCTGTAGTTAGCTTCTGGTAGGGGGCAGACACTTAGAACATTGGTCCTTCAGATATAATCTTATCAGAGTAGAGCCATTCACCTTTCTCTGTGGGTCAATAATGTAGTGAAATAGAAATTGAAAGCCAGCTGACACAGCAGAGATAAAGATTGCTATAACACTTTAAGAAAGTAATAGGAGAAAAAGGAAGCTTCATGTTGTCATTAGCTTTGTGGTCTTGAGAATGGACAAGGTGGCATTACAAGAATGGTCATCTTTAGTGTAGTTTGTGTTCCCAGAGATGTATGTTCTCAACATTTGAGTTGAAACTTCTGACATTGCCAGACCTATGAAAAACCCACCACTATTATGGACTACTGAACTTTATGGGATTATTTTGCTAAATTTATGCACCTACAGTATTTCAGTGGCAATGAAATACCCACCTCTGACAAATCTAGACTAAAAAAAAACAAGGGGATACAAATGAAGGACCATTTTGTAGACAGGATATCATATCTGCATCTTGTACTATGAATAACCACTATGAAGACAATATGCAATGTATTAATTATTGAAACTGTCCTACTAATTGGTTTTGAAACTGTCTCATTGCTATTTGTTTCTCAATAAAATTAATTTTAAAAAGCAAAAAGTAATTGAATTGTGCACTGTAGAGCACCCCATCACAATGTAAGTCTCTATCCTTCTAAGTAAATTCACTCTACAACAATAGAAATTGGAGTATTGTTTAACTGTCCTATGTAAAGAAAGGTATCATGGGCCGGGGAGATGGCTCAGTAGAATAAGTGCTTCCCTGGCAAGCACAAGGGCCTGAGTTGAATTCCTGGTTCTGCCAAAAAAAATCAAAGAAAGGTAAAACTTTAAAAATAATGTTATAATAGCATGAAATGTGTTCAGTGCATTCTATCAGGGCAGAAAAAGTCTGAAGACATCACGTGACCTGGGAAGCAGATGGTATTGAGTAGCATCAAATGCTCTCATTAACAGAGCTGTAAACTCAGAGTGCAAAAGTGTTGCCAAGCTTGGAACAAAAGGATGGAGAGACAATAGGAAAGTAATTCAGTAATGGGGCCACCTGTATTAATTTTCTGTAGTGCTTTCCTTCAGCACAGAGAGTTCAGCATTTAATATGAAAGATTTTACTTTAAGAAATGCCCATCTTTTCACACACTGCTGATTCTGAACTAGTCATAGATTTCAAAATAATGCAGATTTTTTCCCTCAAAATTAGCCCACTGGATGTTTTGTCTGCCTATGAATATAGTAGCGTATCAGGGTTGAATGACTTCTTTGATTAGTTTTAATTGTCTATGTCTCTAATTTAGAATCAATGGTAGTGATGGTGTTAGCTGTTAGTTATTTTTTTTTCACTCCATTGATAAGTAACTGTTTCTAAAACTGCACTTGTGCACAGATGCAGTTATTCAATCATATTTTTAAGTCTTCAACATTATTGGAAAATCTTACATGTTTGTATTTTTGATAGTCTAAAAGATTACAATAAATGCATTCTTGATGCTGTTTCATAAAATATATATTTTCATTGCCTCAGGCTTATGTCTGTATTTAGATTTCATATAAAGAAAGGGAAAATAATGTCACAAGATTCTGTCAAAGGATTAAGTATGATTTCTATGCAGATAATGAAGATTTCTGGAATAATTGTGATTTGATTGGACATGTGAATATCAAGACATTATTGCATTTTTGCTATAACAGAATGTCACAGACCAATACATTATGAATAACAAAGTTTATTGAACTCACATTTCCAGCAGCCAGAAGTCCAGGACTGAGTAGTCATACCAGGGGAGATTCTTTCCTTCTCAATAACATCCACAAACTCATGGGGATAGTGCATGCAAGACAGAAAGAAAGAGTGCTGAGGTTTCTCTTTCAGAGTTGCTCCCTCAATAACCCACTCCTTCAGTGACTAACCCATTCCCATGATAATGGATTTAATCCATTTATGAGAGCAGGGCCCTTATGGCTTAATTGCTTCTTAAAAGCCCAACCTTTTAAAACCATTATAATAACAGATTTCAACATGAATTATGGAAGGACTATTAAATATTGCACATCTGAGCGTAAACCGTATTGATTTCTCAAAAGCCAGCCTAAGCTCCATATATGTGAACCTCATTCATAACTGTCTAAACCAGTCAAGTATCAAGTGTGTAGATTATTTCCATCTGATTATTAGATCAAAATATTTAGTTGACACCGTGCCATACGTCTTAGTGAATTTGAGATGCTATGACAATAAATACCATACATTAGATGGCTTATACTTCTGGGGAAGCTCACATGGTCAGATACCAGTGAAAATTCTCTTTGGTATTATAAACTGTCAACTTCTCCTTGTATCTCACAGGATAAAGGGAACAATAAAGCCCTCTATGGTGACTAACCCATAATACTCTTCTTTTGCAGAATCCCACATGTGACAATGGCATCTTCATGTCATAAGTACACAAAGCCCCATCTCATAACACGTTGACCTTGATGGTTGGATCTCAATATATCAGTTTTGTAGGGACACCTTCAGTCTGTTCCTCTCTGTCTGGAACCTCCCAAATTTATGCCCTCCTTACATGCAAAATATATTCATTTGAAGCCACCTTCCAGAAATCTAAACTCTTCCCAACACCTAATGAAGCATCTAAAGTCCAAAGTCTCTTCTCAATATGACATAAATGAGATATGAGTGAGAATCCAAGTACAACTCACCCTTACACAACATTCTTCTCTAGCTATGACTATGAAAATAAACAAGTTCAAACTTCATGCTTCTAAAATACAGCAGTGAATCAAGCATGCAATAAACGTTCTGCTTCTCTATGAAGCAAAGAAAGGAAAGAATGGGTGATAGGTCTCAAGCAAGTTCAAAATCACTCAAAGCAAACCCCAGAAGATACTGGCTTAGAAGAATACTCCATGGTTTTGTTCTGTGCTCATTATGACTACAGAGGTCATAGCCTCACCTTCTTGTTCTACTGGGAAATTGGTCCCAGAGGCGCAAATTTGGCAGGCAGACACACTCACAGCTCTATCCTGATTCTGTACAGTCAGCCCTGTCCTGACTACTTGAGGAGAGGCTATCTGATTTACGTAAAGTATCTGCTCTATTGAAAGCAGAGCAATGGGTCCCTTATGAAACGAAGGAATCAGAATTTTTTCTATGAAGGGTCAGCCAAATAGCTCAGCAGATTAAAATGACTGCAAGCAGGGACAGGGGCCAAGGGTTCGATCCCTGGATCTCATGTGCCATCCCCGCCCCCGGGGCATGCTGAGAAGGCAAATGAGACTGGGCGTGGTGGAATATGCCTGTGATCTGAGCTCTTGAGAGGCTGTAAACAGGCAAATCACCATGAGTCCAATCTAGTAGTGAAACCCTGAATATCCTGCAAACTCTTCCCCAAAAAAAATAAAATTAAAAAATAAAAAAGAAGTTTTTTTCTATGAATTATCTTGATGGTCATGCTTCTTTTGACTTGAATAGCATGCATTTTCTCATAAAGAGTTCTATGGTCCCATCCTGCAGAAACAATGAAGCCCAACATCTTGTCTTTATCGCTTTCTTTTTATTTATTTATTTATTTATTTATTTTTTTGTCTTTTTGAGACAGGGTCTCACTATGCAGTTCAGGCTGGCCTCGAGCTCACTTTGTAGCTCAGGCTGGTCTCGAACTCACAACAATCCTCCTGCCTCAGCCTCCCGAGTGCTGGGATTACAGGCATGCGCCACCATGCCCAGCTATCCCTTTCTATTTCTTTCTCTTTCAGTTGAAACTTCCAGAGTAGCTGAATAAGGCCATGGATCATTCCCATACTAATCTTATCAAACAATAGTTTGTCCATGCCCTTAGCTTTCTCACCCAAACAACTCTTCTCTCTTTTTTTTTTTTTTGGCATCTCTACTCTTTTAGCATTGTAGATGTCATAGAAATTTTGAAGTCTTTAAGCTTTGGTTCATTTCTTACTTAGTGTTTTCTAAGGCATTCATTTGTTCTTGTACTTTAAGCAACCAAGAAGATGCAAACAACTTCTTCAATAATTTGCTTAGAGATTTTACCAGCTCAATATTCATTTTTCTGCTGGTGAGTTCTCCCCCAACACACAGAACCTTAGAATACCAACAGAGGTGAACCAAGTTCTTACTCATTTTATACAGGGATTGTTTTTCTTCTAGCTTCCAATAAAATATCCTAATTTCCATCTGAGATCTCATGACAGTGACATTTATTATCCACATCCCTACCAACATTTTTTTTAATAATGACTTACACTTTCTCCAAGAAGATGAACTATCTCCAGATGTCTCCTTTATTCCTCAGTACCCATCACACTCTTTTGAGCTCAAAACTCTTTGAGAGTTCACTCTTCCTCCATGTCCAAAGCTTTTTCCAAAATTTAGCTGTTTGTCACAGCAAACAGATCTAGGCCAAGAAATCTGAAAAGTTAAAACAAAACAAAAACATAGATCCAAGAAACTAAGAGAATGTCAAATAAGTTCAAACATACAATTATATGCACAAACAGACACACATATAAACACATACCATATTCATCCATGAAAATTAAATTAAAATTCATGAAGGCAGCCAGTGTGCAAAGGGACATATTATACAGAGAATAGCTACAATATTAGAACATTGTGTATGTCAAAAATAATGTGATATAAAATGATTCCAAATCCAGCAAAAATTGCCTTTCCAAAATGAAGAAACAAATACCTTGTAGGACAAACAAGAACTAAAAAAATTTATTATGCAGAGGACAAAAATGTACTACAGAAAAATTTCCTTCAATATATATATAAAATTATATATATAATTTTAGAGAAAACATTGGATCTGTTGAAGAATATTAGAAATGATACTCAGACAGTTCAAGCAAGATTTGAGTTTTCGTTTTCTAAATTTCAAGGTTTTAAAACAACCTTGCCCAACAAAATTTTCAAAATGATTAATCCTTACTTCTTTTTTGTTCACACATAGATGGCTTTAGAATATGGGGAATCAAATTTAAAATTTTAGTTTGCATTAAAGATTCATATGCATCTTGTGCCCACTTAGTTGGTCTCTAATATAATTCAATGAATTTAAAAGTATAAGTTTTTAAGGCAAAGAGTAAGAATATGTTTTTAAACTATATTATACCCTGATGTATTATAGTATACGACAACAATCACACAAGTGAAAGGAAGAAATGGAAACACAATGAGATTTGAAAGTCTGTTTTAAAATGTCCATGCTTGATTCTGCTAAATGAAAAATATACAACCGAACAAGAAAGCAGCTTTAAAAATCCCTCAAGGGAAAGACAAGCAATTTTCTTATTGTGTATTTGTATAACAGAATATTACTCAGCAATAAAAACCAATGAAATAGTGACAGACATGTAGAATAAATCTCAAATACAACATAGAAGTTAAAATCTCACAAAATTTACATCCTGTTATTTACATAACATTTTTAAAGATAAACTTTATATGCACAAAGACATTTGTGCTTCTTAGGGCTTGGAAAATGTGAGGGCTTGAAATAAAGAGACACAGAAAAATATTAAATCTTCTTGTATATTAATAATATGGGATTAAAAATAATGAAAATTAAAAACCCTGTGAAACCTAAAATAGAAAGATTTGTACAATTGAAAAAACCTTGTATTTCACTTCAGTGCCCATTAATGAAAATTATTTTCCATGATTACAATATAGTATCTAAAATATGATTAATTTGTAAATAAGAAAAGTTATTTTGAGTCCAGCATCAGGAGTCATTTTAAAATATTATTTTACATTTCTAATTAAATCACCCATCAACCTATTGAGATGAGATTGGGTGTATTGTGGCTGGTATGGCCTTAGACCCATTAGTCTAATAAAGTTGTATCTAAGTGTGCCTTTTCTCACTGCCCTTTCATCAAATTCTCCTCATCCCTATATGGTGTCTTTATTATTTTTTTCCAGCCCCTTCTGTTTATCACTCTCATCCTGCTCCAGGGCTCAGGGTCTCTACAGCAGATGTGTTTGGAATTTTCTTGCTTCTCATAGTGAAGGAGGCAGAAAAGAATATCCCATCCACACAGATTTTAAAGGGCCTTGCTTGTTCACTAACAAGGATAAAAATGTAGGAGTGCTACAAAGACCAGAAATTGTCCCTCAATAAACACTCTTAAGCATTCTCCTGAGTGGATTCTAGATATGGGTAGAGAAATCTTTCCTCTTTGGTCTATCCCAGGGTTTCCATGAATTTTTCCTTCTTGCAATCTTTTTTTTAAGTTAACTTTATTTTGTAAGATTCTGCCACATAGACCATAGGAAACGCCTGTCTAAGATGTGCTCTTTTCACAGGTTACGAATATAAAGATAAAACCGCCAACTGGGAGAAAGCTTGTCTTCTAGAGAGAACTAGCATTTTCCTTTTGTATAGTACAAGTACAGGAAAGAAGGAAAGGCAAGGAAGTTAGAGCTGACAGAAATTATGCTCATTTGCCCCCTTGGGAAGCACTCATCCCATGGTCTTATTTAATGAATTCTCACTGTGCACTAGCACTGAATAAAGCTGATGCAGTGGGTCCTTTTATGAAGGTCACATCCTAATAGGAAGTATTCAAGGACAGGAAAACTCAAAATTACAAACAAATATGAGCATTTTAATGCTATGAAAATATTCCCTTAGTGTATTACCAGTATCTTCTAAATACTGCTCTAATTTTCAATATACAGTACCTTATTTTCATATATTAGTGTATCATTGGTTTATATAGGCTTGTGTAATTATGTTAAGCAAAATGTCCTGCTTATTTCAACTATTGCTCATGGCGTATGTAATTCTAAAGGCACCTTGAATCAAGCAATATTAATCATCCACAATCTGCTCTACTTGTCCATTACTGTGTTATGTATCGCTAAATATCTAAGAGCATTTTCAAGTACAGAAATGGAATCCTGGAGTAAGACACAGAGCTGCCCAGGCAATCATTGTTAATTCATTCAGGGAGAAGTGATGGGTACCAAAAAATGATGATGGCCAAATTTTTTTTTCCTGAACTGAGTAGCAAGACACTGACAAATTCTAGGGTGTGAGCTGAATATCAAGCAAGCAGTAAGTACCTGCACAAAATGTTCTCATTAAAATGCACTGAGTATCAAATTCAATGGATTTTAAAGGAGCCGAGTACCAGGGTAGCCTATATATGGAGGGCACTTGACCAAACTTGAATGCAATATTTGTGCTTTCTACAGTGATAAACTCATTCTTGTACTGAAAATTTTAATTTCTAAATTCAACAGCAACCCAAAGTCCTGAAATGATGCCATGTCTATTTATAGAATAAGAGCCAATTATTTTACCATACTTTCAAACTATGCAGAGGAATTCAGTGTGTAGAAACGAAATCCAGGATAATTCAGTTACCAACAAAAGGAAATACAATGCAAATACAAATTGGAAAAATCACAACCATGTGGTGGTGGGGATAGTAAGAATGTCATGCCCAGCCCTGAATACAGCCTTTTGAGAACATGACATGATAATCTGATAGAGAGAGAAAGCATGAACATCCTCCCAGGCTCTGAGAACTGCAGAAAGGATGGAGAAAGCCTAAGGGATTTGGGGGGTAGAAACCCCAATTGCAACTTGACAGTTTCAAGGAAGTACTTCAGAAAGTCATTCACTTACAGGTATATTAAATCATGTGCGAACTTTTCAGTACAAGTACAGTAAATTGTTTAGCTGCCTAAGTGGCTCTTAATTCTAGACAACATCAAGGACCTCAAAATGGGGGTAAAATGTGGCTGGCTGACAGTGGTCTCATCTAGATGAAGAACACCCACTGTGCACACTTTTTCTGTGAGTTCTGCCTTGACTCTTGCTTCTCCACTCTAAGTCTTGACCTCTTCTTTGGTGTTGGCCCACTGTAACTTTCCTGTCTTCAACTTGCTGCACTGCTCCTTGATCTTACCCAATACTAAGCTTTGTTATCCAGTGGCAGTCTTTCTTAGAGACCTTCTCATCCTATTGAACACTTTTTTCCCCATAATTTTTCTGAGAAACAAATAGCAATGAGACAGTTTCAAATCAAATTAGGACAGTTTCAATAATTAATACATTGTATATTGTTGTCTTAGTGGTTATTCATTGTGCAAGATACAACATGATATCCTGGTAACAAACATTATTAGACCAAATCTTTCCATTCATTGAATTAAGAGAATGTAGCTGTACATATATCCTAACTATATATACAGATACAAAATTGTTGTTCATTTGTATCCCTTTTTTGTTGTTTTGCTATTTAAATATTATAGGTGTGTGAATTCAGCAAAATATTACAAAATAGTTCCGTAGTCCATAATAGTGTAGGTTTTCCATAAGACTTGCAATATCAGAAGTTGTTTACTTGAGCCTTTTACAGCTCAGCATATTAATATGGCTTTACTTATTATACCTCGTTTTTATACTTTTCTGTTGGATGGTTAAGATCAAGATAAAGCAAGACCTGTATAACAAGAAATGTAGCTTTTGTATCTGACAAGGTCATTCAAATTCCCTCAGGATTTATCCTGTAACCCTGTATCGCAATTTGTAGATCCTTTGTCAGTGTCAGCCATGTGGATGAATCATGGCCATTGCTTGACCAATTTGCTCTCTGTGAAAGCCTGAGAAAATGTTTTCTCTCCATGTGACTTTCCTTAGGCACACTATACATCATCAATCACTGTCTTCTGTGGCTCCATAATCTCCTTGATCAGAAAATTTGGGACAAAACTGAGTTATATGATGTTACAGTACAGGTTCTCCTATGTCCTGAGTTTTCACTGACCCTGAAAGGCTAGGGCCAAAGTGTTGGCTGTCTTTTCAGCCCTCCTTTTTCTCTAATTTTTGGTCTGGAAACTTAGGTTGTTAACCCACCAGAAGAGAAGCTTATTGTTATTACCCTACAACCTAGGCTGTTGAGCTTAACTTCACTATCTGTCTGAATATCAAACTGCTTAGGCATAACCTGAAACAGGTATCTTCCATCAAGTATTAATATGTTAAACTTTAAGTCCCTACAGAATATGAAGAAAAGAATTAAAATATATTAAAAATAGGAATAAACACTTTCATATTTTTACATAGACATTTAGAAATCTAACCATATACAGCATTATAGCAGGACAGTCTTGCAACACACCTTTTCTTGTCTCCTGCCTTCATTCATCACACCCTTCCTTTTCAAAGAAACATCTACCCAAGAGATAGCAGCAACTCACATGTCATATCAAGCAGCATATATTTAGAGGACCAGAATGACAGACACTGCAAGCATGATCCTACTATTACACATTGTCATCTTCAGTGCAGTTGCTTAGTTCACAGGTATCAGCATGTGTAGTTAGTCAGGGTGAGAATCCTTCCAATTAATTGCTAGCTTTGCAAACCTTCTAAATATTGTCAGGATCATTGCCTTCCCCATTTTGTACATGTAAATGTATGTCTTTGCCCAGATCATTTTTTCTAGCTTTTTTCCTTGTTCTCTCTTCAATGTCTAACCCTCAAGTTCTTGCTTTCATTTTAATTGTGCTATACCTTTCTATTTATATCTTTTCTTTTGAGTTTTTATACTAGGGAGACTATATGATATTTACACATGTAGGTCTGTTTTCCTTCATGTATGAGTATATCTTCAAGTGGCATCCACTTAAATATGAAGGCTTCGAGTTTATCATTATTCATAGCTGAGTGATATTCCATTGTATAAAAATACTTACAACCCACAAAACTTAGTGCTTCAGAAAGCACGTGGATGATCTCAACCCTCTGTCCTATGCAAAAATCCAGAGAATATATCTTTATAACCTTGCTTAAAAGTTTGTTCAAAGATTCTTCTGCTAGATTGCTCTCCGCATGAGAAGTCAGAGCATTCAATTATTATAGGTGCTTGAATTCAGCAAAACATTTCAACACAGTCCAGCAGTCCACAATAGCAGTGGGTTATCCACAGAAGTTGTTGACTAGAGTCTTTTACAGTTCAGCATATTAATATGGCTTTACTTTATATACCATGTTTTTGTACTTTTCTGCTGGATGGTTAAGACCAAAATAAAGCAAGACCTATATAACAAGAAATGTAACTTTTGTATCTAATAAGGTCAGTCAAGTACCCTCAAGCTTTATCCTATAACTCTGTACTGCACTTTGTAGAACCTTTGTCAGTAAAGGGGATACAAAGGAAGAACCATTCTGTGTTTGTATATACAGAACAGTTAGGATAAATATGCAGCTACTTTTGCTTAATTCTATGAGAAGAAAGATTTGTACTGATAGTGTGTGGGCAGGAGATTCTGTCTGCTTCTTATACTATGGATAACTACTAGGAATATAACAATGCAAATAGTATTAATTATTGAAACTGTCCCATTAATCAGCTTTGAAACTTTCTCATTGATATTTTTCTCTCAATAAAATAAAAAAAAAAATTCAGAGCAAAGGGATTTGTTTCCCCTATGTCCCTAACCATCAAGGCAAAATCTATCAGGACATCCCCTTGACAGCTGTATAATGGTGCAGGGGATCAGTTCCTTGCTTTGCTTCTAACTCTTCTACCTTCACTTCCCAGATCTCTGGTAAGTGTGAAAAGGTGGGAAGAATAAGAATGTCTTGAAAACCTTCTTTGCATTTATTTCCCAGGGACTTTTGCTGTCACAGATGGATGGTGCTTTTGCTGACCCACAAGGCAAAAAATCTTATCTTCGACCAGTGACCTGTGATCTTACAGCTACTTCTCAGATAAGCAGTAAAAAAAGCCTCTAAATATGAATGGAAATAGGCACAGGGGAAAGGGACACAAATTTTGTTCAGTGAAATGAACAAAAGTTTATGGGACCAATTTGATAAACTAGCTTGAATGCTAGTATGCTATCAGAAGACAGTTTAACTTTATTTCCACACTCTAACTTTCCTTGGTAGGTGTAGTTTTCACCAGTCAATGAAAAGAGGAACCCATCTCTATCTTTTGTAGTTACTTAGGATATAAATCCACAAATTTCATAAAAATGATGTTGTCAAGTTACTACTTAAAATGCCTACCACTATACAACTATCTACTAAGAAAACTTAAAAATTTAAGTTAAATTAGCCATTTTTCCTAGCCTTCCCTAAGCTTTTGACTATGTAAATTTTGAATAATGAGTAACAGACAATTCCTCCTCCACTCCCAGTTCAAGTCCAACCTCTGTGTATCTGTAGGTTGTCAGTGGGTGATTGGAAGAAACCAGCCAAAAGTTTATCATGCATACCTCTTCCCTTCTTCTAGTCAGGGTCGTAAGACTAGTGGTTGCTCTTGAAATTTAACAGGAAGTGAAAGATTCCTAGCAACCTGAGGGATCTCAACAAGGCATGTGCTGGGAGTGACTTTGCTGTACTTTGCAACCCAATGTAGAACTCCCAGTGGAGTGCTTCAAGGCAGAGTCAATAAATAAAAGGAGGTTGATGCTACCAATGATCAGACAGGAAAATGTTGCCCACCAGTATTTAACTAAACCATGAGGGAAGTGAGTAATAACCACCATTGTGTGTTGCCCACCTAGATCCGTGGTCATGTCTATGGCTGCTTATGCTATCTACCCAAATTAATACTGGAAATAAGAAGGAAAAGAAAACAAAGAATATTAATGTTGGCTGGTACAAGTATGGTGGCTCTTATGAGAAGCCCTGGGGAGTTGCTTCATGTCTCTTGCTAACAGTACTCCTGATTCAAGTTAAATATTCTGCTTTTATTACTTACACTCCAGCATTTAGGAATCTACAACTGTATTCAGGTTCTCCCCTCTGAGGCATGCCTGAACATCTCAGGTGATATCCATCTGGCTCTCTGTTATTCCTATCCCTCCAGTGATGCACTAGAATAATTATTCAGCCTTTGCTCTAATATCTAATAAGCTGATATTTTTTCAGTACCAGGGATTGAACTCAGGACCTTGCACTTGCCAGGGAGGTGCTTATTTACTGAGCTATTTCCCAACCAATAAACTCTTGAAGAGAACAAACTAACACCAACCTCTCTCTTCCACTCATCTCCTATTCCCCATTAAAGCAGCTACCCAGACCCTTCTCACTTTATTTAGGTTTTCAAGATACAAGTTAAATGTCAGCCTAATGAATCCATTTTACTGAAGGCAATGGATAGTGTGTGTGTGTGTGTGTGTGTGTGTGCGCACACGCGCGTGCGTGCGTGTCCACACACACGCATTTGCTTTGTCAATTTTTAACTGGTGGTAAGAAATCATGAAGTTTTGCTCTGACATATATCTTCAAGATCTTATATATATTGCATTTTATTACCTCAGGTGAAAATTTAAATACAAGTAATTATACTTACCCAGTTGTAGAATTCTAAAACTCCCAGTGATTTCCTGCTAGAAATATCTAGATGTTTCATAATTATCTTTTAAACTTTCATACTGTAAATATAAAATCAAGATTTTGCTTGATATTCTCTGTCCCTCATTCTGTCTGCCTGTCTGCCTCTCTCTGTCCTTCTCTTTCTCACTCTATCCCTCCTTTATACCGTTCCTCCCTCACTTTTATTTCTTATAGTTCACAATTAAAGAGTATACTTTTCTGAGAATCTATATATGTAGTTAATCAGAAAATTTTTTGAAGATTCAGATTTTTCTTCCTTGCAGGGAAATTAACTTTCATTATCCTTTAAATTATCGGCTCTCTGGCATTCCCATTAAGCTCTCTGTTTGAAGAACTCTGGTATATAGATAGTAAGATTCTCAGTTAAATCTACAATGCTAATCTTTTTTCATGTCTTTTGCTATTATTTTGAATTCCTAGATAATTATTCAAATTAATTTACTAATCTCATTGTTAGAAATACCCATTCCATTCATATAGTTTTAGTTAAATTCTGCAATAACACTTCATACTAAACATTCTAATAATTTAATTCCTCCTTTTCAATGACCACATAATCTCTTCAAATATAATAGCCCCTCGAATTGCATTGAGAGTGTGAATTACAATTTTCCTGACATTTTCCATGGTTTGGTGCATTAATCTTGTTTCTTTGAAAGACGTTTGACCTCAGCATTCTTACTGCTTCTCCCTTTTCAGCAAGCAATTCTTTTCAAAAGTCTGATTATAAATATTTTATTGTCTGGTTATATACCTAATTCCAAATTAATGTCTTTAAGATAGCTTTAAAAAGTGAGCCCAAGGCAAAATTGCTATTATCTTTTATTTGAAATAATTAATAGTACTGTAAAAGTGATGCTCATTTTTGTATGAATAAAAATATTTTTAAAACCCACTTATGGATAAAGTGAATATTAAAAAGCACTTTGAGCAACTCTGATTAAGATTTAATTATAATTATTTAAATGGAAAAAATTACATAGGCCATACAAAATCATTACGGATTAAGTGTCTTGAATTTATCCTCCTGAAAAATGTATCCTAAACCTATATTCTTTCTGATTGTAAGCTAATGAAAAGGAAGCCAAGGTTTCTTTTACTGCTACTTGTTCTCCTTGCCATAGTTCATAACTCTCTACTGGCTTTCTCACTTTCAAGTTGACACTGATCTGAAACAGGCAATTTTTGCAAAGTCAGGAATAGGGCATCCCAGGTGTGATGGGGCAATGAGAGGGATTACTAAAAGGATCAGTCAAAGGTAAAAAGGCGTGGAGCAGCATTGTATTGCACAGGAAGTAATTTTATTAAGGAACCAGATCCTATATGAAGTGTTCTCGACCCACACAACACACATACACAGCAAGGAGGAATAAATAGAACGTTCGGATGTGATGGATATATTTAGCACACTGATTATTGTTAAGATTTTCACAGATACATTTATATGGTCAATTCATTAGCTTGTACACATAGATGGACGATTTTGTGAAGTGCCAGTTGTAGCACAATGCATTTCTTAAAAATGGATAAGTAGACTGAAGATAGATAATTCGACTGAAGATAGATAAGTACCCTGAAACCTGGAAGAAAAAGTAGGCCAATAGTGCGAAGGAAACGGAGGAGCAAGATTAGCAGTACGAGGAAGAGGAAGAGAAGGAGAAGAAGAGGAGGAGTAGGAAGAGGAGGAAAAGGAGAGGAGGAGGGGCAAGGATGGAATAAGGTGACAAGAGGAGGGGCAGGGGATGGGGAGGAGGAGCAAAATGGAGAGGGTGACACCGGCAGACAGTTGAATCTCCTCTGATTTGTTGTCATCTGAACACACTCTAAGATGTGAAATCTGTTTAGATTTGATAGAAAGTTCAGAGGAGGAGAAGCAACTGAAGTGAAGCCTGGGGTTTTGTCTACAGAAGACACCAAATATATTACTTCACAAAGCGAACACTTCAACCCATGCTTGATAAAAGCCAGAGTGAAGCTTGACACTTCTAACTGACTGAGCTGAGGAGAGTTTGTTAAGTCAATAGACTTAAAATAAGAGTTTTCCTCTTCATAGTTAAAAGTCTTATTTGTTATGAAAGTGTTAGGCTATTATAACAAGTGCTATAATGCCTTTACTTCATCACTAATTTCAATTGAAGTTTCAGAAGATACAGACTGCTTTCAAGATGAAAGGTCATGAAGGACTTTCAAAGGAAGTGAACAAAAGGTATTTTTGACTCTAACCCGTAACTGACATCAAAAATCCAAAATGATGAAGAGTTTGAAGTTGAAGGAAATGTACATTTCACTGGAGTGATTCCCCAACTTGTGGCGCATGCGTGCATGCGCACAGACACACACACACACACACACACACACACACACTCAGAGGCAGAGGAAGAGTTTCCCCCTGTCCTCAAACCTAGGGGGAAAGATTTCTTTTTTTTCATTACATTAAAGCATTTAATTTTATTTCTTCAAGAAGCTGTAATTTTTAGAAATGAAGGGTTTTTTTTTTAGAATGCCATTATAAATCATACTTTGTGTAGAACATTTAACTCATAGCAATAACATTCGTTGAAGTTCCTATCTGTAAGAAAAAGGAAGGTGGCAAACATAACCTAAGTTAATGACCTTCCAACTTTATTTTTTTCAAATTTAAAATCCACCTACAGAATTAACTCTGCAACAAAAATGAAATCACTCTATTTTCCCAGCATTTGATTTTGTATATAAGTTACCAAACAGTTTTCTATGGTACACAAGATGTCTCAAATTGTCAGTGTATATTCATTGCTCCTACCTAAATGTCCCCTACTGTATCCTCCTTAAACTTGTCCTTAGCCAACTCTATGAGTCAGTAAATAGTCCCTAAATTCAAAGACTCAACTTTTTTTTTTTAAAAGGAACAGCCAGGTATGGTGGCACATGCTTACAACCCCTACCACTGAGCAGGTTGATATGCAAGGTTGCCATGAGTTCAAGGCCAGCTTGGGCTACAAAGTGAGTTCAAGGACTGGCTGAACCACATGGCAAGTCCCTGCCTCAAAAAATAAATAAATCAAGGGAATGGTTTAGCTCAGAATTTGCCTAAATGCTCTGAAATACAATAAACTGACTTCTAGAAGGATTCTTTTGGCACATTAGTAATTTCTTTAACTAAAATTTTCCTTAAATTGTGGTATGGTATCCATGGTTACATGAGGGAATTGGTCAGAGAGTGGAGCAGAATTATATTCATTTAAACTTTTGCCAATTAAAATTAGACAAGATTGGCTCAGAAAACTGCTACAGTACATACTGCAGTGAATGTAATTCTGGTGTCCAACAATAAGTAGGCATAAGGTTTTTCTATGTACACCCTAGGCTAATAAGTAGGACAACTGACACAACCAAAGATATTTAAGTTTAAACAATACGGGATAAAAATGATTGTGACAAATTATGTTTATACTGTTTTATGAGCAGCAAAAGACTTTTCGAAGGCAACTATGAACACACATAAATTTTCTACCTTTCACATTGATTTCACAACCAAACAATCCAAAAGATGATCCTCAGATCCTGCAAATGCTGAAAGGGAAAGGTTTCAGGGATACAAGTCATAGCATTTTTGCTGTTTCTTAAGACAGTGGGCCCATTCCTCAGAGAAGACTAAAAAACATAAAAGCTAAGGGAATTCTAACAGCAATTCTGTTGATGGCAAATTAGCATTTTCAGTTTCCAAATTTTGTTAATTCAGAGTTTTCTGTAAACCATGGTGGACTATGTACTGAGATATAGCATCAAATAGTCCAAGTGCCTCTATCTGAATTCTAGTCAAAAATGAAAAATCAATCACCAGAGTGGGAAGAATGTAGGTGTGGTGAAGGACTGAATGAGTCCCCAGCCAACAACTATAATAAATCAATTTCTTAGTGCCAAAAGAACTTCAAATAATGTCTGTAAGTATAATATCATGTGTACACCTTTTATGATACCAAAACATTATGAAAACAGTTTGCAGTGTATTAATTTATGAAATCCATCTTGTCAAGGTATCTTAAAACTGTCTCATCGATATTTGTACTTCAATAAAACAAAAGTAAAACAAAAAAGAAAAAAAAAAAGAACTTCAGACAACAGGGAGACAGGCAAATGAGCTTACCAATGAAGACTGACTAGAACAGTATTTCTCATCCAAAGACAGTTTCAACCCCAAGGGACTTCTGTCATGCTCAGCAGACAGTCTTTGCCACTGAACATGAACAGGGCACTAGCACTGTATTGGTAACTAGTAGCTAGAGAATAGGATGTACTGGTTAAAGTCAGACAATGCGTGGGACTTGTTGTGATGACAGACAATTATCCAGAAATTTCTTAGTAGTGCTAAGATTGGGAAACCTCAAACAAGAAAATGCCAATTTAATTTTTTTTAATTTCCAAATCTTGAAACACAGAAGCGTCTTTCTCAATTGTGTTATGTGGCTACAACAGACTGGCTGTGAATCTGCTGCATATGTTCTCATGGCTGCAACTGGTCTCTATCTGGAGAAATACCAGCAACATGGTAAAGCAAAAAAAAAAAAAAAAAAAAAGTATAGAAGGCTCCTTTGGAAAGCTTATGATGGAAATGATGTCATCTCTGTGCTTCCATTTCATGGGCCAGCATTGATTATCCACTACTAGATAACAAATGATTGCAAAATTTATTGACTTAAAATGGGAAGGACTTACTATCTAATTGTTTCTGTGTGTTAGTAACTGGGTATATGCTAGCTTGCTCCTTTCTTTATGATTTATCAAGACTTGCAATCAAAGTGTCCATTGGACACCTTCCATTGGATCTATCTGGCATTCTGAACAATAACATTGAATATAACAAATTAGCAATTATCGTTAATTTTCTATATCTTGTTTTGAAAATCTGCATCATTGTATTGCTTTTTATTCTCATTAAAATAAAAGTAAAATAAAATCTAAGTAATTATTACAAAAAATAGATTTATCCTGCAGAGCTGCTTCCTATCCAGGGCTACAGTACTCTCAAGGTCAAAGTAGAAAAGGATCTTTTATCACAGTGACTTTTCCATCGTTGGCTTCATCTTCACAAAGGCTATTGGACAGAGGGCCTCCACTCCTTGCTGGTTGGTGGCGGGAAGCAGGTCTTGGTCCCTTGCCAGGTGTCTCTCTCCACTGGACCAAGCACATATTAAGAGCCAAAAGACAAAATATCATCTCAAGCATGTCACTGGATTCGGCCCGCTGTCAAGAGGAGGAAATTACACAGAAGAGTCAATTTCATCAATAGGAATTATGAAGGACCATGTCAGGAGATGCCATGGCACTGTGACATTCCAGGGCTCCACAGGGAAGGACATGCCGTTCTTTTACAGAAAGGAAACTGTATGGAGCCAACCTAGAGGAGTGAAAATTAATGCAATCTATCTTTCCCAGATTTTCTTCCCTTTCTGATTCATCAGACTTCAATGGAAAAAGGGCTGAAGTTCTATTTCTGACTCATGGTTTTAAGTGTTTGATTTATTACATTAACCAATATATGAATTTCTGAAGTGAGATGTTAAATCTCTGCTTTTTTACCTAATGTGACCAGAGAATCTTCTATCACCCAAAAGCAATTAGAAGGATTTCAAGGCTTCCAAAAATTTTCATTCAAGAGAATGATAGGAAGTAGCTCTGCAGAATAAATCTATTTTTTGTAATAATTACTTACATTTTATTTTACATTTATTTTAATGAGAATAAAAAGGCAATACAATGGCACAGATTTTCAAAACAAGATATGAGAAATTAATGATAATTGTTAATTTGTTATATTCAATGTAATTGTTCAGAATGCCAGTTAGATCTAATGGAAGGTGTACATAAAGCAGTGCTAATATCCCATGTATTCAACTGTTCATTTCTTTATTGAACAGGTGTGTATTGAAAATGTATCATGTCTCTGATTTATCCTTATGATGGGCATATACAAATAAATAAAACAGACAAAAATTTCCTGTCCTGATAGAGCTTATTATCAGATGGAATTAGGTCAGTGATGACTTATGTAGTTAGTACTTCAGATGGTAATAAGTCCCGGCAAGATAGATAAGAAAGGTTTGGAAGATGAATGCCCCAACTAAAAACAATGAATCTGAAAACTCTGAGAAAATCAGAAAGAAGACCCTTTGATGTAATTCTTATGCTTCCATGGACCTATTTGAATTGTATGAATATAACACAATATGCAAACCCAACAAGCGGAGGACTGCTTTAAAAGTGCATGTATGCTTTGTGTGAGATCATTGGTTTGCAAGGATGTATTTAGTGGCAGATTCCGTTCTATAGACCACTGTCTCAGTCACTCTTCTTGCTGGTGTGATAACACTTCCAACCCCACAACTTAAAAGATAATTAGATTTTCACTCACAGTTGCTTTCCACAGTGAACCAGTTCTTAGGCAGAAACTTATATGGCACAGGGACGAAGTGGAGGAATAGCTTCTTTGTCATGACAGCCAGGAATCATAAAGGAAAGAAAGAAATAGGGAGCCATACAAAACCTCTCCACTCATGCCCTGGTTGACCCACCTCTTCTGGCCAAGCCCCACCTTCCAACAGCATAGTCAACTGCTAAACTCACCAGTGGATATTCCACCCATAAGTGTGGTACCTGCATGATCCAGTAACCTTCCATAAGCCTGGCCTGCAAGCACGCAAGGCTGTTGGAGGAGCACTCTCCATCTGAATCCTAACCCTTGCCTTGAACTCAGTCCAACTTGGGGTGAGTAGTCTGCCACTAACCTTTGACTCACAGAGATGGAGAGAAACAGATGTAGGTTTCCTCCCTGCCTGAAACTAGGAGAAAAGTGTATAGAAATGTTCATTTTTTCTTGTTTCTAGAAAGCTAGTCTCAGGGTATCTATCAGATGGAAGTAATTAATCCAGTTGGGATTTGTTACAGGTTGTGTTAGATGCCTCAATCCCCAAAGCCTCATGGGTCATAGGTAGGCCTTTTTCAGACAGTAAAATGCTAGACTCACAGGCACTAGGATTAAAAGTGTGGAGGTGACCTGCCCCAAGGAGCCTGGAGAAAATATAAGTGTTAGAAAGAGATTCAGTCTCCCCTTTGTTGTTTTCTAAACTTCCGCCAACCACGAAATGTTTCTCCTCTGCAGTGCCTGTCTATTGTTCCACCCTGCATTGGAGCCAGCTGACTATGGAATAAAAACTGTGAACCGAAGGGAAACTGAACCTTTTCCCTTTAACTTTGGGTGTCAGGTATTTTATCTCACCAGTAAAATAACTAAGACAGTCTTCATTTGAGTTAGTTGCCTAAGACAAAGAATGGGCAGGCTGCTAACCATATGTGTTGAACAAGAAGAATTTTTTGTTAAGTAAGTATCCTGTAAGCTGGTGGCTGTGAGCTCCCCCAACCAGAGAGAAATCTACAGAAAGCTCCTCCCAGAACTTGGCAGGAAGTCTGTGCCTCATTGCTGTCTCCTTCTTTACTCCTGTTACATCACGCTTTAAGGCTTACTTTAGTCGAATGACATCTTCTGTGTTTTCTGTTAACAAGGATAGAAATTTCCTGTCTGTGTTACTTGCGCTATTTCAACAAGAATTTAGGAGAGAGGGAATTCTAACTCCTGTACAAGCCACACTCTCGTTTTTAGAACATTTAACATTGCTACACGAATATATCTCAAAAGAACACATGTGCCATACATCCCCTTTACTTTCTCCATCTTTGTTTCTGCTTGAAAATTATGGATAATATTCATAGAAATATACCAAGTGGCCATCAGTTGTTATTTTATGTAGAGGGATCATATATTCCTTTTCTTGACTATTTATACATTTTAATTTTCTTCTTGTGAAGAGGAAATGCTCTGACACTAAGAAAAAAAACTAATAGCATTTTTCTTCTAATTTAAACAAATAATGGGATCACAGCATGGAATTTATCTGGGGACTGCACACTTAATAGAAGAGCTATTTTAAAACAAGTGGATACCGAGAAGTTAGGAGCTTCTGTAGGTTCGCTACTCATGTTTAGCGAAAATGTATTCACTGAGCAAAATTAATGTACTATTAATTGTGCACAATTTATATTGGGGGGGTTGGAATAAAATTATGCTTCTATATTTCCTTTAACTTTACAAAATGCTTTGGCATCTCATTTTATTTGATGATCATAATAATCATAATAAAATAAAATCAAGTTGGATTAATACCCTTTGGATGAAAAATAGGCATGGAGCATTCCGTGATGTACATTGACAACAGCAGATTCACAATTCTAATGGCTAACTTATTGCTTTTGCTTTTGACAACCTTGATTTTTATGCCTGGTGAGGCTAGAGAGTGTGATTGAGGAAGGCGAAATTCTCCCAGTGATTGGAGTGGGTCTCACGACTAACACAGGCAACGTCTCACCTTTATTTCAGTCCTGGGGATCTCTTTTCAGATTTTGAAATGTGATTTTCATGGGAGAGGTTTCATTTCTAGACCTCTCCTTCTGAATAGAAAGTTAATAACTCTTTTCATCTTGGGTATCTTATAAACTATCTACTTCTGGGAGGAAAAACATATTGAACTCAGACAATGTGATGAATTTTTACAAGTGAAGATTGGAATCATTTTTTGCCATGAGAAAATTAGGACTCAGTTATTAGCATCCAAATAAAAGCAAAGTTTACTTTAGAAGATTTGATTATTTTATTTTATTGAGAAGCTTAAAATTCAGAAAAGATTAATATAAAGTACTGGAGTTGCTAGGGTAATTAAATAGATAAGATTTTAAGATGTTTATATTAGCAATATTGAAGAAATGTTAGTAGATATGAAACACATAAGAGCAATAGATATATATTTCAGCCTCTGCTTAATTATCTGGAATGAGAAAAACTTAATATACCTAAATAAATCCACCACTATATTTTAAATTTCACCCATTCCAAGAGTTTAGCAGAAGTAACAATTATCTGAAGATTTAATCAGTTTAAATTTTCATGATTTTTCACTTCTAGATTTGATGATAAACACAAAATCAGCAAAAGGCTAAGAAGCACAATCCAAAAGAAAGATAGCAGATGATGTTATACACATTGCAAAACAACTACCTTTATGTTGTACATCCATAGTTGGGTGTAATAGATGGTCCTAAAAACAGATTCCTTCCTTTCCTTTCTTCCCCCATGTACATGCTACTTACAGAAGAAGAGCATGTTATTCCCACCCTTGGATCAGAGATAGGAAGACTACTGTTCCTAATCAACAGGCTTAGCAAATATACTGAGACTAATGTCTCTAACTAGTAAGAAGCCCTGCAGCTTTCTCTGAGGCATCTTGGAGTCCTAATGTGGAATGCTCCAGGATACTCAGTCCATCCAGAGAGGAACATACAGACGTCCAAGTTTCAGAGCCAGCTGCATTCTCAGATTTCAGCACCATAAACACTAACTACTTCGAACATTTCATGTCTGTGGCTTTGGATGACTATGGCCCCTGCCAACATCTCATTGCAACTGGATGGGTAAACTCAAAATAAGAACCACCCAAGGGGGTTCAGTCAATCTGGAAAACAGTGCATGAGAATAAGTATTTCCCTTAGACCACCATGTTTTAGGAGTTAGCTTTCTAAGTAGTAATAAATAACCGAAAGAGCAGGGTATGAGTGTTAAGTAAATAATAACTTAAAACTAAAGTACAATGAATGCACTTGTGCTCAAGTTCTCACAGTAGCATCTAATGACTTAAGGATCCACAATTTTTCTTGCCATTCTACTTCTTTATCTTTAAAGTGAAAGATCTCAGATATCACATGGAAAGATTGAGCCATGTGTGGCCTTCCACTAGAAGGAGTCCAGTTTATTTTTCTCAGAGGGTCCAAAAGTGTAATACTAATTCAAGGCAAAAAAAAAAAAAAAAAAAAAGATCAGTCAAACAGCTATTTTTTGAGGGCAGAATGATTTTCTTAAAGCACATTAGGGTTGTAATAATAATGCTCTGTCAAAATGAACCTATTGCACTGAATATCTTACAAGATTGTTAGGCCAGTAAGTTGGAACAAGTGGTAAACACCAGTCTTCATTACCTTCTTCATAGCTGATCCCAGAATAGATTTGCATCACTACTTATGATCTTTCCACTAAGATCTTTTTGCCCATGACCAATTCCTTGGTAGTGTTTTAAATCTTTTCAAGATCATAAAAAAAAAAAAAACATCCTTTTCTCCCATGATATGGCTTCATCATTTTCTCATCCCTCTTCTAAAAATCTCTCTGCTCCTATCAGAGTTTGGCTTGTATTTCCCATTTCAGTTCTAGCAATGATTTAAACCTCTTTTGCTGCTGAAATTGAGTGTCCAAACTACCCACTATCTTACAATAGCTAAATCTAATTAACCTTTCCTCTCCTTTCACCCTCTGTGTGACAGCGCATAGCGAGGTTGACAGCTTCCTCGCTTTTCATTCTTTTCCTTATTGAATTGTATGACATTTGAAAGTTGCTATATATTTCTCTCACTCTTTTTTGTGTACTACCTTCTGTCTTCCTGAATTTAATTACTCTTTCATGTCCCATTCATTCTCTCCCATTCTTTTTTCTCAGTATTCCTCTCTCTTAGTTACTCTCACAGTTTTCATTAGAACAATATCCTCTTGCCTGATGTTTGCTTTTTTATGTTTTGTTTTGTTTTGTACCATGGATCAAACTCAAGACCTTGCACTTGCCGAACAGATGCTTATGCTGCTGAGCTATCTCCCTAGCCCTGTCTAATTTTGAGATACCAAATATGTCAAGAAGTTACATTTTAATTCCAAAGATGTGGAGTTCTATTTGATCATGTAAAAATGGAATTATACTCGAGAGAATCAGGGTACCTACGTCATTTTATTCCAACTGTCATTCTTCCCCACAATTTCATAAAGAAAAGATGTATTGTAATAAGGACAATGGAGAATGAGAAACAACTCTTCACTCAGTCATTCTGACCTAGGCTTATAGCTGCTCACAGCTCAGGGCTTTCTGGTAAGCAGGGCTGAGGCCTCAGGTCTAACAAATACTAAATCTTAACATCCACCAGTCCCACCCTAAAGTGTGTTTTTTGTTTTTTTTTCATTGTTTGTAGAAGGGAGGATTCTTTGCATCTACTTCAAAAAGACAAACTCTAACTTAGTTCACTCCTTCTGTTGCATGAGTGAAATCAAATGCCAGAAAACTAGAAAAAGACAGAGGTAAACAGTGTGAGGTATGATGAGGCTTAGGGAATACTATGACTGACTTTATAAGTAAATGTGGTAAAAACCATTATTCTGAAGTCTACACCCCCCACCCCAGCACTCCCTGTTCCTATGGGAGGATCTGTGGCTATGTACATGACAAGGAAGCAAGATCTCCTGCCTCCGGCCCCAGTGCTCTCTGCAGAGACTGTCCATGCCCATCCATCTCATCATCACTGTAATTTTCAGTTTATGCCTTGATCTCTGCTCTGTACTCTGCTGTTTGCTTACTTAATATTCTAGGACTGAAGCCAAGTGCATTCATCTGGTGGCCTCATTCTTGCCAAGTCAATCAATAAAATATGCTGAATCTTGTATCCAGCATTTCTAACCACTCTGTGCAAAATATGTCGGCTAATCCCAGATTTCAATAGTGCTTTGGGTGTCTATCTGCATGTAGTACATATACTGCCTATAGCTCCTTGATCTCATACCATTCTTACAGAGTTTGGCCTGCAAGAAAATGCAAGTGTTTCAGTTTAGTTTTTGACCTTAAGCTTAAAATCTTCAATATCCTCCTTATTGATCATTTTGTGTCTATGTTGGATTTTAAAACTGCCCCGAGGAGTGAGTTTTGCTACATTTTTTTCAGCCATATGTCAAGAACTGTCTTCTTATATCCTAACTCTACAGGGTATGAGGTCTTTCAAACAAAAAAGTTTTTGTTTCTAATTTTACCAAAAGGCTATGCATTTAGTACTGTGAGATTTCAAATGATGTTTTCTGTCACTTGCATTAACTTCTACTTTGAACATGACCAAGAACACATCAGACAACTAAATGAGGAAGGGTCGTAAAAGTGTTATTTCAACAGAATACATGAATAAAATTGGATATGACAACAGGATATTGAAGTGGTTGAAATGTGAAGATTTGAACTTTTGAAGTTTCTCACATTTTAGATGTTAGGGATTAAATTTTACCAGAAGGAAGATATATTTATTCAAAGGATCTCATTCTTCAGTCAGAACTTGCCTTATCCCTGAGATGGAGAAAAGAAAGGTGATAGAAGAATAAGGCAGGACAAGAAAAACAAGTGTCTCAGCTATACTTCCTTGCATTCCAGGAGAATATGAGTACTGTGATTGCTCCACCCCAGTGTGACACTGGGAGAGTAATAGTCGCATAGTAATATGCATTGTTATGGCACATAGCACTTCTGTAAAACTGTAGATGATTATCATGTCAGAAAAAGATTTCCATCTAGCACAGAAATGGGAAAATAAAAATAGCCAGGCATGATGTTGCACACCTATAAATCCAGCGCTCCTGACGCTGAAGCAGGGGGAATCACTGAAAGATTGAGTCCAGCCAGGGCTACAGAGTAAGTTCAAGACCAGCCTGAGCTTCACAGTGAAACTCTGTCTCAAAAAGCTAAAACAATTCATTTGCTAAAGTACTCCCACCCTCAAAATTGTAGAAAAAGTGAAGAAAGTAGAGAATAATCTTGACCTAATTTTTCAATATTTTTTAATCTGTCTAATTTTAATAGGTGTCATAGTTTGAGATTATGCAAAGGGAAACAATACAATGTAGGACACTTAATAATAAGATTACTTTATAATGAATCACCCAAAAATCATATACAAAGAGTGCAGAAAATGTATCCATACACTAAAGACCAAAGAATCTAGCTGAAGGCCTGGGTTCCACAGTAATATCCTTCATGAGTCCAACTTAAGACCTAGAGCCCATAATAATGCCTCCCAGCAGTCCAGTCCCATTTCAACATCTCATGAAGGGTTATTTATTGGATCTGCCCTGACAAGCCCCAAAGGTCAGTAGTAGAAGCTAGAAAGCCTATGGTACAGGGATGAAAGCTCTGAGCTAGCAGGCTGAGGGGTCCGCACTGGAGCCAATTCTAAAAGTCAAAACTGGAATGCCCCTGCCAATGTATGACAGCTATCCTCAGTGACTGTGGGGTGTCAAGCTCCTCCAATACTGAGGAAAGACGCGTTCCTGTCGGGAATTCCAACATCATAAGCTTCTCCAGGAGACTGAGCTGTGCACCATCTTGCCCTCTAGATCCAGGAAGGGATGTTCAAAGTGAAGACCGGAGCTCCCTCAAAGTGAACCACAGCCATTCTCAGGTCCTGATCTCCTTTGACAATGAGAACATCCAAGTTTATCAGGAAATCCAGCATGATGACCTCCTCCAGAAGAATAGCCCAAGAGAACCAGCAGCTCCCTGACAGTTTCCCAGCAGCTTCCTCCAGCTCCCATCAGTCTCTTGTGCTGCTAGCAACAATCCTCAGGTGGGCTTCCTGCACCCAGCACTAAGGTAGTTCAGGTCAGTTGGGTGTTATAAGGTAAACACTAGTTGTCAATCTACCACAATTGGTATGAACTTGGCTTCTTATAATATCATTGTTTTACTACTTTATTCTAATTAGTTGGAGTTGTGGATACATAGTTCAATTTGCATATCATTTTGAAGCTCTTGCTAAAATAATTATTTTTAAAGTTTTCCCTGTATCAGGATGAGCAGCAGAAGTATCACACTGTGTCCCTTGCTTCAGGTCTCACTCACTAGTGAAATCTTTAGTCAGAACTAACATATATATATATATATATATATATATATATATATATATATATATATATCCATTATGCTGAGAAAATGTCTTTAGGCCCCAAGACGATTTAGATGAGAATAGCCATCATTAAAAGAATTCTAGGGTGATGAATAGAAATGACTAGTTGTGTTGACCACAAGAGAACTTGTTACTAAGAATTGATTGCATCCTTACACAATCCATGGAAGAACTGGGTGGTTGGCTACATATTGGACCTTGGTAAAAGCTCCTTAGATATGAGCAGCTGGGATTCCAAGGGACTTACAAATTACACTTCCACTATAAAGGCACAGAATGTGGACCTACTGCTAAAACTGGTGATTTCAAGATGATACCCCTATAGGTGAGGACAGTGTATTGAGAAGCTACTGGTGCTGTGACAAATTTGCCTCTGGCAACCCACAAAAACAGTACTCATACAGTGGAAAGACCAAAGGGCTCAGGTCCCCAACCATAGTCATACATAGCAACAGTAAACTCAGCAGGAAGTGGACTTGATTATTATTATATGTTTAAAAGATCTCACAGAAGTAAATCTGTACAACAAATAAATTTTTGCACCCACGTTGCTGGTTGGAAATATACTTTGGAAATGTAAATTTCAGCTGTCTAGCTGCTGTGGGACAAGAAATGAAAAGAGAAAAAGACTCATATCTAATTTTTTAATGTGATATATTTACTAACACAGTAGATATGCATCTCATAATCAATAATTAATAGTGTAAGACTAGAAGTGATGGCACGCACCTGTAATCCTAGCACTTGGGAGGCTGAAAATGGGAGGACCACCACTAGTCCAATCTGAGTAGAGAGACCCTGTACTAAATACATAAAAAGTATAGTATTAATATTTTTGTGTTAATATTATTTGTTAATCATTGATGTTTTTGGTATCTATGCTTAATATTACGAATCTATATTATTTAGAAATTCTATGTATTTATAATGTACCCTATTAATTTTTCTTTTAATTTAAAAATACATAATAAAGCTATGAATTTAGACAGGAAATTTCATTTGAATATTAATACTGAATTTACTTAAAGTATCAAACCACCTAAGTCAATTTTACATTTGCAATATTTGCACATTGGTTTTTAATTTATTTTTATTTTTAATTTATGTATTTGGTGTAGTGTCTCACTACCCAGCTTGGACTCATAGTGATCCTCTTGTTTCAGCCTCCTCAGTGCTGGGAATACAGGCAGGTGTGCTGGCTCACACAGCACACCTGGAGTGGGGCCATCATGGCACGTGGGACCAGATATCCAACCAGAGTCCTTGTCCTTGCCTAAGCAGGTACTTGGCCTGCTGAGGGGCCTACATATTTATGTATTAAATTTACAATTTGCTAAGTTTTGTACCAAAAAAGATCAGGAGATTTCTTATGAAGAGAGTCAAATAGAGAAAATGCTTATGGTAAGAAATGATGAAAGATCGAAACCGCTCTAAACTGGGCAAAAATTGTTCCAAGAACTGGCAAAAATGATTGTAGTTCCCATAAAATATGATCAGCTTTATATTCTAAATTTCAAAGGTAAGAAAGAAGTAGGAATTTAAAGTTTCCCCTAAACTATGATCAGCTTTATATTTTAAATACCAAGGATAAAAAAGAAGTACAAATTTAAAGTTTATAATTTGAAAGTGAAAGCTTAAAAATTGAATAAAAGCCCATGACAAAATATATAAGGAAGTATTGGTTGCAATTCCTCAAAAATGCTTCCAAAACTCAGAAGAGAAGATAACAGTTTGAAGACTAATTTATGAGACTGTTTTGCCTGGATAACAAAACTCAGAAAAAAAAAAGAAAAGAAAAAACTATAGACTGAGGGTCCCATGAATATAGATGTAAATATTCGGAGCACGATATTTGAAAAGTGAATCCAGCAAAACTATAGGAGATTATCCATCATTATCTCTGGGAATATTCCTAGGAATAGAGTGTAAGCTTTAGACCTGAAGCAATCAGACAATGTACCATGTCCATGATTAGAAGAGTGAAAGGCACAAGACTATTAAAATAAAAGCAGGAAAATTATTTGACCACATGCAGCTCTCCTGTATTGTAATAAATAAATAAAGATACATCTAGGTTGGCTAATATGTAATAAATTTATTCCTGTTTGATAACGGTGGGATCTGTTTTATAAGAAATCCTAAGAAATTATTAACAAACTATTGACATAAGAAGTGACTTAACAATGTCACAGGATAGAAATTGGAACACAAATGTCATTCTATTTCTGTACATTGAATAATGAACAATCTATAAATGAAGTTAAAAAATTTAGAGTATAACCAAAAAGAAAGAAAATGTAGGAATTACATTCAGAAAATAAATGCAGTATTTTACTTTAAAGCAAGACATTACTAAAATGTTAAAAGATCTAAACACATATGCAGTATTCTGTGTCCAGACAAAAGAAGACTCCAAGTTGACCTTTATTTTACTGCAATTCCTTTCCATAATCTCAAATAGATTTTGCTATGTAAAAATGGGCAAGCTCAACTTACAATTCATTTAGGAATGCAAGAGATTCACAATAGTCATCTATCTTAAAAGTGAAGAATAAAAGGAAGATGAGCCACTGAATTTTAAAATTTACAGAGACACCGCAATAATCAAGACAGTGTGGAACTGGTACAAATACAGACTGACAAATCACAATTTAGCTTTCAAAAATAGAACCTCATGTTAATAATCAACTGATTTTCCATAAAAAATATCTAGACAGAAAGCAGGAAAGGGGAAATGGAAATAAAAAGGACTAAGACACGATATGCATGCATATATAAGTTACTTAAGATGCACTTAATTATTATAGGTCATGAACATATTTAAAATAATTTCTCAATAAATGGTTCTGGCATCGTTTCATCCTATAAATGATGGTTTAATATCCTTTGTTTGTATTATTAAAAAGTTCAGTAAAAATGATTTTTATAAGAAGTTCCAAGACATTACCAATGAACTATGACATAATACACAATTATAGAACTGGGGAATAGTAGAAGCAAAACTTGCCTATAAATTTTTACAACCTTAGATTTACAAAGTGGTACCTTAAACATACCACAAAAGTTCAAGTGAAAGGAAAGAAATAGAATATTATATATAATACATATATGTGTATGTATATATGAACTAGATATAATACGTATATGTATATATGAACTGGATAAATATATATATTTCTACAAATGAAGCCATCTGAAAAAAGAAAAAGGTGGGCCCCACATAACACCAAAAATGTTTAAGTCTTGTATGTGATACTAAATTTCTACCTAGACTACATAAGAGCCACTCACAACTCATGGTTGAAATATGAATAATGTAATCGTTCATGCAAAGATTGAAATAGATACATCTCCAAAAATGGTGCTCAAAAAGGTGATGAGATCATGAAGAGATGCTGGACATCATCACCCATCAAGCAAAAGGGAACCACAACCACAGTGAAATGATTCCTATTGGCTAAGAGGCCGTGCAATCAGAGAAACATAACCTGCTGCCCAGTATGAAATCTTCGCATGTTGATGATGGGAAAAAGAAATGGTGAAGTCACTTTGGAAATTTGTTTACTGCTTTCCTGAAAATGGCAATCATAGACTTTCTCCATAACTTGACGATTTCACTCCTATACTTATTCCTAAGAGTAATTTAAGAACATCCACAGAAAATCCAGTACTCTAATGTTTACAGTAGTATTATTTATATTTGCCAAATGAATAGACCCTAATATCTATCAACAGATACACAGATAAATAAAATACTATATCTATAAAAAGTAATATTATTCAATATTATGGTCTTTCCATATAATACAAAGTCAACATAAAAATTGCAAGTGTTCCTGTATACAAATAATGAGAAACATCATTCACAAAAACAGCAAAATACATGTATACTTAGGAATTAGCCTAACCATGGAAAGACTGCTGCAACAAAATTTATAGTATGTTGAGAAGAGCAATCCAAAAGGAAATTAGAAATGGAAAGAGATCCCCAGGTTCCCAGATAGTCAGAACCAATATTTTCAAAATGGACATTCTGCTGAAACTGGTACATAGATTTAATGTAATCCTCTTCAAAATACCAACCATATTGCTCACAGAGCTTTAGGAAATAATCCTAAATTTATAGAGAAGTAGAAAAGACTTCAAAATAGCAAAAGCATCTCTGGGTAATAGTAAAACAGGAATCATCACAATCCTGGATTTTGAGTAATATTAGAAAGCTACAGTGATAAAAACAGCATGGTACAAGCACAAAATCAAACATGGGGACTAGTGGAATAGAATAGATGATATGGAAAGAATCCCATCCACACTCGCACTCAGCCACCTGATCTTTGACAAAGGGGCCAAAAACACAGGCTATAAGAAAGATAGAAAAACACACACTGTAGAAAAGATAACTGGTGTAGACAATGCACCGGGAAACTGACTGTTGACATAGAAGTTTGAAGTTATACCTTTCTCTCTTGGAATTTACTAAACTAAAACAAAAATGGCTCAAAGACTTAAATTTCTAACAGGAACATTTAATCTGCTGGAAGATAATGTAGATACAATTATTGAAATTATTACAATAGGCAAGGGCTTTCTGTGAAGAACCCCAATTGTATGAGAAACACTATCAAGAATCAACCAATGGGCAAAAGCTTGGGGCGCGGCCAACATGCTCCAGGGCACGGATGGCAAGGCTGGTTGGGCAGGCTCCAAGGACATGAAACCCCCAGCAGGAGAATCTAGCAATCTTTTTGGAAGTCTGGAAGAAGCTGCCCCTTCCAACAAGCCAAATAAAATGGCATCAAATCTTTTTGGACCAACTGAGGAACCTCAGAATGTATCCAAGGGTACAAATCCCCCAGGAGGGAAAGGAAGTGGAATCTTTGATGAATCGACTCCTGTGCGGACCCGACAATGTCTGAATTCACCTGGTGTGAAGACTAGTGACTTTTTTGATTCCCCAGTCATTGAAATGTTATCCTTGGCACACTCAAACAAACCCAAGGACTATGTTCTTTTGTGTGGAGGAGAAGAACCAAAATCAGACCTTAAAGCTGCAGCAAGCACTTCAACACAAGAAGAGCTGTGGACAAAGGACATCTTGAGAGAACTGAACCACACCAAGGAGCTAGAGCCCATGCCCACAGTGGACAACCATGAGCACAGGCTGGGGCCACAGCCTCATTCTTGTAACAAAGTCTTGAACCCACCTGAAGGCAAGACCAGCATCTCCTTCTACTGAGAGTATCCTTAGAGCCAGACCAGGAACGCGAGATAGGGTATCAGTTGTTATCATCATTTTTACCTCAAAAGAATGGGGTGGGAGAGTTTGTCAGGATGGATGCTCAGGGCTCTCCTATGCTCCTGTAAGCTTTAAGAGTCTTTCTGACTGTTGGGAAACAATGGGTCCCTTGGGGTCTACTCATTTGTGGTTGCTGATAGAGCAGAAGGCTAGGATAGGTGAGGATGAGAAGATGATGCAGGGCAACAGGAGTCTTGTCACATTTTCCCTGCCCTTGCATCAGTGTTTTTCTGACTGGGCATCATTAAAGATTTTGAAAGCTTGTTAACCATCCAGAAGAAAAGCTGATTAGTATCCTGCAGCTTATGCCATTCACTTTGCCTTATCTGACTCAGTTGATTTTACTTGTTGTACGCTACCTTTTGTATTTCTGCTTTTCGCTTGTTATACTAGGGAGACTAATATTTACCATATTTACACATGTGTCTCTGGTTTATTTCACTTAGGAGTATATGTTCAAGTGGCATCCACTTCAGTATAAATGCTTCAAACTTATCATTTTTAATAGCTGAGTAATACTCCATTATATAGAAATACCACATCTTTTTTCAACCATTCCTCATGTGATGGACATCTTGGTTGTTTCCAAGATTTTGCTATTGTGCTGCTATAAACATAGGTACCCATATATCACTATGATACAACGTTTTCAGTTCCTTTGGGAAAATTCCCAGTAGGGGGATAGCCAGCTTGAATGGGATTTCTAGTCCTATTCTTTTGAGGAATCTCCACACTGACCTCCACAATGATTGTACCAGTCTACATTCCCACCAGCAGTGGAGAAGTGCTCCCTTGTCACCACAACCTCACCAACATTTGTTGTTGGTTGATT